>JAOTOM010004152.1:0-60000 GCA_034440615.1 Ashinkailepas kermadecensis
CTGTGCAATGTCTGACCTTGTGTGTGGTCCAAGTGGTCAAAAGTAGCTCCACACAGTGCATCGGTTGTTAACAGAGTCTTTCATCGTTCTGTTTACGCTTTGCATCATGCTGTCAGCTGCTGGCCTTCAAAGGATACAGGGAGAGCATTTGTTTTCTGTTGTGTTAATATGCCGGCGGGGCGTCATGGAATGATATACCGATTATACCACGCCAAAGATTTCCGGAGATTCGTTTGAAGTGACGTTTGGCGAGTAGCCAGCATTAATGATTTACCTGGCGCCGAGACGGTGAGACGATACACGGTAATTCACATGGGTCACCCCCTGTCTACACGGGTGGAACTGCTGACTCTTCACTGAATTAGACCTATTTGCATGTGCTAGTCCCTCACTCTGTGCCAGCTTTTGTTTACCAAGTGCGTAATTTGTTCAATTGTGAGAAGCGGAGACCTGCTGGGAATGTAAGATGGCAGTTCTGTCTGCCTCCCATGTACGCTAATATACCGACTTTTGACTATGTCCTTGACTTTGTTAACCTACGAACTACCGTCAGCAGACAATACCACTGCTTGTGCCTGGGAGAAATGGATATGTCGATTCCCCTCCAACTTATGTTCTTGATCACGTATAGGAACGTGGTTTTCACCGGCGCGTAGCACCATCCCTCATCTGTTCATAGTTATACATACCACTTCTCTACCTTTTACCGTTGACCCTCCAAGTCGACTCAAAGAGGTAAAATCAAGGTGTCGCCGACTGACAGGTTTATGTTGGCGGTTTTTAATTCTTGCCACTAACCAAATGACATGTTCAGGTACAATTTGAAAATCATAGCTAGCTGAGTTTCTGTCGAACACCGTTGCATCACGAAAATGCGAATTAACGATTGACGTCACGCGTAGTAGGCGTGGGAAGCCACAGTGTTTTTTTATTCAAGCGTCATTGTACCGTGGCTTCCAAACCATGAACGGAAAAAAACGATAGTACAAAAAGTGGACTTAGAAAGATACGCTGCAACACGTGCCCAAACACTGGATGAAATGACATTTGGTAACATTTGACTGGGCAATAGGGGAAAGTTTTCACATCTTGTCGATTTCCATAATTTGTGCATTTATGGGTAGAAAGGAGCAGTGATTTATACTTCAGCATCGAAAACCACCCTAGCAACAATGTGTAGTAAAAGGGCCAACCTTGATCACACCAAGCCATCTAGATCATTTACCTGCGACATCCTATGCCTATAATTTTGGCACGAAGTGGGCACGAGTGCTGAATTCGAATGCGGCGCTAAACACTACCTCATAAATAAATTACTGGCAATAATAAGATCAACGTTGTCCATCCCGAGTCCCATTGGTCATTAACCCAGCATGATCTGCCATTATTAACCTAGCATGACCTCGAAGTGTCAGAAAATGACACTTCGAAATCGGTGACTGACTTCGACCTCGGATAGCTCAGTGACCCTGGGTCCTAGACAAAATGTTGATCATTACAGATGCACTATGCAAGTTTCGGGAGATATGCTAAACTTGAGTGCAATCGTGGTATGCGTTCGGCACCTATCCTGGAAACACATGGAGGAAGGAAAAATATCCTCGGCAGTTCTAGGGTTAACACGGTCGGTGTGTTTCAATTGCGATTTATGGCTAGATTTCCATTTATAATCTAGCTTTATCATGAGTAGATTTTGTAAAGGCATATGGAAGAAATAGCAGGCGGGGTCTTTCCAAGCTATGAATATATATATGATATGTAAATTTAACATTTCACTTAGGTTCACTACTTGAAAGAGAACTTTAATAAGTTCAGCATTATATACCCTTACGAAATGACCCAGCCCATCTCTGTACTATTGGGTATCCAGCTAAATTCTACCACAGGTCATTCGACTCACAATTTGATTAATCCATCTTTAATATTACTAACCTAACCTGATCCAACTGAACTAGTGTCTGTTTTTTAGACCCTTCCACTATCGGACGCTCTTCCAGAACCTAGCGTCAATCTCCAAGCGGGTTTTCCTACACTATATGCATATCACCAATTAACTACCATGACTTGAACAAGTGTTTTCAGGTTATGACAGTTCATTGGTAGTAGGTATGTAACTATTGTAGTAAGAACCGTTTTTATATTTAAGCTGAATGACCTGTGGTAGAATTGAGTTGAGAAACAGGGGGTGTGCTCACGCGCCTATGCGGTGTTGTGGTGAAAGTTGCTTATCGATATCGATTGGAAAAAAACAATGGCAAGCGGTGTATTTAGGCAATGTGATCCAGATGACGTGTATGTTTTAGCTGAAGAGTAACCTGTGGCGTCGCACGGCGCTTCAAATGAAAACATGTGGCTCATGCTTGTCGAACTCATCTTTTCGTTTGCTTCAAAAGTAGTGCTTAGAGATTCATCGAGGCTAATGCGTGAGCATGCGCACATCTTGCGCATGAATATCGGTACGGGATACGCATCTACACGGACACTCACATGTATGTACGTACGAGATTATATTTGGTCATGTGAACTAAATAATAAACGTTACGTGTTCTCAAAATAATGGTAAGCACAGGTATGAACACCGTGGGCGGAGGGGGACATGTCCTCTCATTTTGTCCTTCCGAATGAACCATTTGTCCCCTGGACTTTCCAGCATATGATTTCAAAAGCACACTCACCTACTACGAGCCTAATGCAGTCATGCCTTAAGCGGTAGCTTAAGCAGTGGACGAACTGAAGGGCATCAGAAGTGCCGGATCAGCAACACTCGTGCGCTGTCGCCTTCACTGAAGCGTGCATCATGGCTAACAACGCACATCAGGCTCATGTTTTCTCCAGAACAAGTGCCTGTTGCTCACGAAGCTGCACTTGGCATCCAAATTTGGTAGCTTCCACGTATGGCGCAGCAAGTTCGGGAGGCGTTTCGTCACATGCGACCATTCGAGAAGGCAATTCACATTCGACCGAAATCGGTGGCGCAACGCGAGTGTTGTCTTTGGACGATCGGTAGTTAGGCTCAAGGTCCGAGTAAGCCGACGTGTGTATGGTGAAGCCCGAACAAGTCGGTATACATACGACGTGTATATATGGTGCCAAAGTTCACCTGAACGGCCCGGGCCTGCCCGGCCCTGACCTGCCCTGTGTTACCGTCATGCTTTTTAAACCATAATATTTTTTCGTTGCAGTCTCGCGTTCTACCAGCTTATTTAAGAGTCATATGTGGTTCTTTATTTTAATTCTTGCCTGTTTTATCCAAATATTCGCTATGAAGTGCTCTTCAATCTTTGCTCAGAGGAAGAGGTTCGTTGCGACATTTCCGCTCGCAGGAAATTATCAAATTATCAACAACGTTTGACGTTATGATGCTGTATTTCGAGTTCGAATTCCCTCACTCAGAGCCAGGTCGGCTCGTTTCAGTTTGAGCTACCAGCATTCGTCACAGCATTTATTCCTAAAGCACCGTCAATCTGTGTTCGAAGAAGGGGGTTCGCAGATTCACATACGCGCGCCGGCAGCGCTTCCCCAGATGCCCCCTGCCCAAAAAACACCCGAGAAATAAAAAAATTTTTTTTTTTTCTTTTTTATGGCAGGGCATATTTTAAGGATTTTTCACTGCGTCCCAAAATTTCCCGAGGGCACTAGCAAGGTACCCCCCCCCAAAAAAAAAATAAAAGTCATCGGTTTTGGCCCACTATTTTTTTGAAGGGGCACAATTTAAAAAAAAAAAAAAATAGCAAAAAAGTGTTTTTGTTTCTTCCTGGGGCAGGGCAAGAGCGGTTCTGCATAATTGCCCTCATAACTGCAATGCTTCCTTCATGATACATTCACACACACAATATCATCTCTGTTCCTTATGTATTACGCATTTGTATCAGATGAATGTGCATATGTTCATGCATTGTCTTCGATCACAAGTAACATCAAGATGTGTCCCCTGACATTTGCATTTACTCGCATGTAGGTATCACTATCAGGGGATAGAGGAAGAGCTCACCTCAGATGCCGCTGAACCCATCTCTAAAAAACTTGCTGAGGTAGGGTCGGTTTCTGGACGACTCTGGATCCGGAGCCCCACGTCGCCGTTCACGCATGCCCAGGAACTCTTGAACGGCAGGCCGTGGGTCATAGTGCGCTGTTCCAGCCCCGTTGAGACCTATCAGGAGCCGAGCGTTTCGAGTCTCTTCGTTCATGGAAGTTCTGTGATCATCCACAATGATGTGGTGGTGACTCACGATCCTCTCCGTCTGCATTGAATGGGGAGCCATCGCAGATAATCCGCACAGGACTTTCTGTACAATACCAGACGTGGCTCCTATTAGCTTTCGAAGACGTGTAGACATTTTGGCACCTTTGTCTGCATCCTCAGGGAGATCATGTATGTCTTCAATTTTATGCCACTCCTCACAGGCGGTGTCTGCAAACTCTCCTGCGCTGCCCGGGAAGAGCTGCTCAGACAGCGATTTTCCGTGCTCGATGAAGGATTCAAGTGTGGTAGCTTCTAGCAGGCTTTCCATTTTCTTCAGAAGTTCATCCTGTTCTGCATCCAGGCGGGCATCGAGGAACGATGTGGCGGATCCGATGACTTCCACTCGGATGGCGGCGCAGTCCCGTTTCATCGTTGGCACGAGACTGTGGCCAACTTTCCGGCGTGGCGTCTCTGCAGGCTGTTCATGCTTTTCTTCTCGCTTCCCTGGGTAGGGTGCGGTCTCCATCAGTCGGAGCTTGCGTGCTGCTGCGTCCCTGATGGTCAGGATGTCGCTCAGCAGCAGATCACTCCTCTGCAGCTTTTTCTGAACGTATCTGTACACATCCAGAACATCGCCTACAAGAGCAGTCATCCAGATCTGCCTTGCATTCCACGTGTGAAGGTATCCGGTGGCTTTTCTCCTTTCAGTAGCATCCCCATGCTCTGTGGTTTCCTCCCACACCTTTTTGCAGCCGCTGATATTTGTCAAGACAGCATCTACGACCTGTAGTTGATGTTCAGCGAAGCGCACGTCGTGATGGCGCGGGAACTGCTTCGCGTCTGGCATGACCGAATCGAGGAGCTTCTTCTTTGCTTGGTGGGTCCTGAAGTACGAGCTGACTGCCAACAGATTGTCTTTCCACACATGCAGTTCTGGCACCGCGTCCATCATGCTCTCCACTGCGAGATCTGATCGGTGAGCGCAGCACCAAAAGGTGAGGATGTCGCGCTTGAGCTGATCTCTGAGCAGACGCCACAGCCCTTTATGGCGACCAGTGTTTGCCGACTCTCCGTCGGTCGTTATGCCGGACAGCTTCTCGGTGTTTCCACAGATGGCGAGTGCATCATTGACAGCCTGCAGCAGACCTTCGGCGCCAGGCTTCTCCGGATTTGACGATGTGATGAACACGGTTTTTACAGAAGCATCAGACAGCGCCAGACGCGCACTGACAAACTTGTGGTTGATCATTTGTTTATCCACACTTCCGTCGATTTGGATACTGTATGTCACACAGTCATCAAAGATGTTTCGAAGCTTTTGTTTTTCAACCTTTTCAATGGCTAATAACATTTGACGGTAGAAGACTGGAGTTCGATAGTGAAGATCGCTCGGTGTTGGCTCGAATGGCTCGAAAGCCACGTCTGGCCCGTTATCACGCATGGCAGCTATGAGTCTGTCTGCACACATTGTCGCCATTGACCTGGCAGGCCACGAGTTTGCTGATGCCGTCTCAATCAGGCAGTCATTGTAGACGTCCAGTGCCATCCTGACCAGCGACTCCAACTGTTCAGCACTGTGTCCGCGGAGTGACCGCAGCCAGGGATGCTTTGTACTCTGCTCCTCCCAGCTCTTGGCAAGCTTATCACACTCCTTGGCTGTACGATGCACCTGTGACATCAAATGGTCCACCACCCTCTCTAACTTCTGTGAACTATCCGCACGGACACCAGAAGCGATGGGAACCTGCCCATTTCTGGACATTTTTTTCGCCTGATCTAGATGTGTTTCACACAGGGTACACTTAACGTGTGTTCGCATGATGCCGGACGCCGGCTTGACAATACTCTGAAGCTCAGGGAACCTAGTTATCATGGCTTTCAGGTCCAGTCGCACACCATGATACATCACACTACTGGAAGTTCCTGCAGTTACACTGACTGACTCCTTCGGAGTGTAATTCTTGCCGTCCCCAGGACGGGACGGATCCCCATTGCTGGACGGATCCGTCGGGTCGCTCCTGTCGTCCCCAGGGCGGGACGGATCTGCTGGGTCGCTCCTGTCGCCCCCAGGGCGGGACAGACCCGCCGGGTCGCTCCTGTCATCTCCAGGGGAGGAAGGATCCGTTGGGTCGCTCCTGTCATCCCCAGGGCGGGACGGATCCGCTGGGTCGCTCCTGTCTTCTCCAGGGAGGAAGGATCCGTTGGGTCGCTCCTGGCGTCCCCAGGGCTGGACGGATCCGCTGGGTCTCTCCTGTCCTCTCTGGGGGAGGAAGGATCCGTTGGGTCGCTCCTGTCATCCCCAGGGCTGGACGGATCCGCCGGGTCGCTCCTGTCGTCCCCAGGGCTGGACGGATCCGTTGGGTCGCTCCTGTCTTCGGGTGAGGAAGGATCCGTTGGGTCGCTCCTGTCGTCCCCAGGGCTGGACGGATCCGCTGGATCGCTCCTGTCGTCCCCAGGGCGGGACGGGTCCGTCGGGTCGCTCCTGTCTTCTCCAGGGGAGGAAGGATCTGCTGGGTCGCTCCTGTCGTTCCCAGGGCTAAACGGATCCGCTGGGTCGCTCCTGTCGTCCCCAGGGCTGGTCGGATCCGCTGGGTCGATCCTGCCGTCCCCAGAGCTGGACGGATCCGCTGGGTCGCTCCTGTCGTCCCCAGGGCGGGACGAATCCGCTGGGTCGCTCCTGTCGGCCCCAGAGCGCGACGGATCGCTCCTGTCATCCCCGGGGCGGGACGGATCCGCTGGGTCGCTCCTGTCGTCCCCAGGGCTGGTCGGATCCGCTGGGTCGCTCCTGTCGTCGCCAGAGCGGGACGGATCCGCCGAGTCGCTCATGTCATCTCCAGGGCGGGACGGATCCGCCGGGTCATCTATTTCGATCACAGTAGATGAAGCGCTGAGGGAAAAGGTGAAAATTTTGCTTTAGAAGAACGAAAAAGTCGGCCATCACCGTAACGGGGAGCGAAATATGTAGTACATCTGAATTCTATTTTTAACCCGCGCGGCGCCGGGGGAGATTGCCCCTTCCCCTCCCGAATATTTGCCAATAACTTCACAACGACGGCAGCTGTCGACGTCAAACTGTTAGAACCATATCTGAAACTTTCACGTCCACTTCGGCCAGAAAAAATCGGCCAGAGATTCTGTAAGAAAATGTCATTTCAGTGGCATTATGTCACGCGATTTTCAGTCAGATACGGTGGAAACAGAATCAGATAGAAAACAGAATTAACTATCAGAACCAGATTCAGATCAGATCAGATAGTATAGGTATTTCACGAATCAGTGAATATCGAAGCGAAATGCAAATACACGTTATGAAAATACTAAGTAGTAATTGTTAACGTAAAATCGTATCGTAAAATCTGAAATCGCATTCTCTACTAGACGACTATCTTCTTTTTAAAGTGACGGACAGGGCGTAGAAGCGTTCTCAAAGATGGGGAGGTGGAGGGGGATTACGTTTTGAACAGACTGATTCGTAAGTATAACGGGTAGGTAGGTAGGTACTAGATTGTTTGTTGACTTCATCTGTCATTGGGGTGACGCCCGTTGGTGATAAAGGAATAAATGAAAATGAAAATGAAATTATTGCTCCATTGACTTATAATAGGGAGGTCGCGAAAATGATATGACCAGGTCACCGATACGAAAAATCCGAAATATACAACTTCTGCATACTAACAAGTATATAAACTCCAGAGAGTTTCAAAACTCTCACAACCAATAACGTCGTGGCACGACTACAAGACATTTTTGGACAAATATGGGCACGCGATCCAAAATAGGTAGTTAAGTAGTCCGCGATCGTTATTCCGCGATCATATAGTTCTCGTTCCGGGATCGCTATTACGCGACAGCGGAATATTTATTTAAATAAGGATAATATTCCGCGGTCGTTTATTCCGCGATCGGGATAATTAGGGATACCGTTTTTTTATTTTTCTTTCAATAGGTAAATGAAGTTATTTAACATCGAATTATGAATTGAAGAGCAGTTATTAACATGCATAGGTATAAGAATGAAGCTTTTCCTCTTGCACATCCTTTCAAAATGTGCTTATTTAGTCAAAATCTGATCGCGGAATAAAATTCCCCGAAATAAGGGTCCAAAAATGTTCCGCGATCGCGATCGCGGAATTAATTAAAAAAGGAAATTCCGCGATCAATTTTCGGTACTACGCGAACGCGTAATAGCGAAATCGCGGACTTACATAAGTTCCGCGATGCCCAGCACTGTTTTTGGAGGTGCGTTCAGGTGATCTGACCTATGATCTGATCTTGAAAGTCTACAACATTTTCGGGAATTTTTTTAAAAGTGATAGAGGATGCCAGATTTGATCATGCCAAAAATGGCTAATTTTCTACTCTTTTCGCTAATTTTCACACATAATTTTCCCCTCTGAACCCTGGCATGAAACCAATTCTAGGACACTGTGCCAGGCAGGGGCGTCACCGACGGGGGGGTCGCGAGTGCGACCCCCACTTCTGAAAACCGGTGTAGGTATCTCTCAGCGTTACGACCCCCCTTGGACCCTCACTCGAAAATCCGTGCATGGCTCCGACCCCCCCCCCCGCTCGAAAATCCGTGCATGGCTCCGACCCCCCCCCGCTCGAAAATCCGTGGCGACGCCGCTGGTGCCAGGGGCGCAGTACCTAACTTTATTCCGCCTTCAGGTTGAGGGGGCATGGGGGAGAGTCGTGAGCGATTTTCACGTCTTTCTTCCCATGCAATGCCATAACCAATGTTAAATTTCGCCAAAGTTGGGGGCGGCTGCCCCCCCTGCCCCCCCCGGCAGGGGGTTGTCATCCGTATTCAAATAGCGTGTAGCCAAATGGAAAGATGACGTCAGGGCTAAGCTCCATTTCGACCAATGAGAAGCCGCCTTCGCGCTCACGTGACTACCACGTGACCGTGACTGCAGCGGCCATGGCCATTGGTCGGCAGCGGCTGAAACTATTTACATTGCGTTGATATGGCGCGCTTGCAGGGCTCTCCTTGATGCCGAAAAACTTCAATTTTTGTATACACAATAGTATAATATCGATTGTGATTTCGATACAAGACACTTTGGTTTATCCAGCAATACTAAATCCATTCTGCTGTCATTTGTAGTTTGTCGCGCACCGTGCCAGATTTTGCGGCCCGCCCTGGACGGTGGTGTTCTATGGCCCAGGGGCGTCGCCACCGGGGGGGCAGGGGGGGGCAGTCGCCCCCCCTGGCGTTAGCCAGGGGGGGGCAAACATATCCTTTTGCCCCCCCTGAAATTTCGGGAGGCCCTGTCGCCAAACAGGAGGCCCCCAGGTTACCGACAACAAAAAGCTACATACAACCGCTGGGAGGCCCGTCCGCACATGCCTGAGGCCCCCCTCTCAACGACGTGAGGCCCCCTGAAGTTTCTAAGAGGCCCCTGCAGCTGAGTGTAGGCCCCCTATCAGCTAACCTGAGACGCCCTACTACTACTGAGAGGCCCCTCTCAACGACGTGAGGCCCCCTGAAGTTTCTAAGAGGCCCCTGCAGCTGAGTGTAGGCCCCCTATCAGCTAACCTGAGACGCCCTACTACTACTGAGAGGCCCCTCTCAACGACGTGAGGCCCCCTGAAGCTTCTAAGAGGCCCTGCAGCTGAGTGTAGGCCCCCTATCAGCTAACCTGAGACGCCCTACTACTACTGAGAGGCCCCTCTCAACGACGTGAGGCCCCCTGAAGCTTCTAAGAGGCCCCTGCAGCTGAGTGTAGGCCCCCTATCAGCTAACCTGAGACGCCCTACTTCTACTGAGAGACCCTCTCAACAATGTGAGGCCCCCTGAAGCTTCTAAGAGGCCCCTGCAGCTGAGTGTAGGCCCCCTATCAGCTAACCTGAGAGGCCCTCTCAACGACGTGAGGCCCCCTGAAGCTTCTAAGAGGCCCCTGCAGCTGAGTGTAGGCCCCCTATCAGCTAACCTGAGACGCTCTACTACTACTGAGAGGCCCCTCTCGACGACGTGAGGCCCCCTGAAGCTTCTAAGAGGCCCCTGCAGCTGAGTGTAGGCCCCCTATCAGCTAACTTGAGGCGCCATACTACTACTGAGAGGCCCTCTCAACGACGTGAGGCCCCCTGAAGCTTCTAAGAGGCCCCTGCAGCTGAGTGTAGGCCCCCTATCAGCTAACCTGAGACGCCCTACTACTACTGAGAGGCCCCTCTCAACGACGTGACGCCCCCTGAAGCTTCTAAGAGGCCCTGCAGCTGAGTGTAGGCCCCCTATCAGCTAACCTGAGACGCCCTACTACTACTGAGAGGCCCCTCTCAACGACGTGAGGCCCCCTGAAGCTTCTAAGAGGCCCCTGCAGCTGAGTGTAGGCCCCCTATCAGCTAATCTGAGACGCCCTACTACTACTGAGAGGCCCCTCTCAACGACGTGAGGCGCCCTGAAGCTGCTAAGAGGCCCGTGCAGCTGAGTGTAAGCCCCATATCAGTTAACCTGAGGCCCCTTACTACCATTGAGAGGCCCCTCTCAACGACATGAGGTCCTCTCTCAAAGACATGAGGCCCCATGAAGCTTCTAAGAGACCGAAATTTATCCATTCCCGAATGGATACCAAAAAATAAACCACACACTTCCCCCTGGAGATCAGCTCCTGGCAAAACTCGGTGGTGACGCCCCTACGGCCCTGCATAGGATGCACTTCGACTGGTAAGGCTGCTCCCTGAGCGACATAGGAGGCCCCCTTGCAGCGATTTATATAAATTTACATTTCAAATATTATTTTAATATTTTTTTTGGAGGCCCCCTGCAAAAAAATAATGCACGAAATCCGAGGAGAAAAGTTTTGGTGGGGGTAGGTTAGGAGGCCCCCTCCACAGCTGAGGAGGCCCCTCTGGAGCTCTGCCCCCCCTGGCAAAATATGGTGGCGACGCCCCTGCTATGGCCTTGCCCCCCCCCCCCCCCTCCTCCCCCGGTTCCTGCGTCCCTGCCCTGTGCGTCAACAATCAACATACCTTGCTCCGTGACATGCAACATCTGCGGCGTTCCCAGATGCAGACGCTTGCAGCGATGTCTTTGTAATATTACTAGAATGAAAATACTTGGTTACTTTTGAACAATTTGCACTACTTTTTTCCAACTCAGCACGTTTTCGTTTCGCAATTCGTTCGGCGCGAGGCATTTTCTTAATAATCTGGTATAGTGCAACTACCGGGCTATCGATCTGCAACGTGTTTGAAGTTGTTTACGATTTAATTAATCTTCTGCTATGCTGTTCTGAACAAGAACTTTATGGCCTTTGTTTAAAAAAGAAAATAATGAAAATATATGCCATTACAAAACTTACCGTAAATTATTCACAATTCATTAAAAATAAAACTATCGAAAAAGTTGGTACGGACAGCATCAGCAATCTACCTATCCGCTTGTCATTTCGTCTCTGCCCGCCGCGCCATCTGGGAAAAATTCGCGGGCGATTCCGTCCGGGACAGTCTAACATCCAGGCGCTCCCGCCCGCGCCGGCTTCATGGCGGGCCCGACACTGCGACTCGAGTGAAGTCCGCTGGGGCGTGCCGGCAGAAGTTCGGTCGGGGCTCTGGCGAGTATGAGGAACGGGGCAATAAGGGCAGGAACAGGGTCGCAGGAAGCGGGGGGGGCAGGAGGGTAGCCCCCAAGTTTGGCGAAATTAAACAGTAGCCCAATGACGTTTCATTTAATGGAAAGAAATAATTTGAAAAGCGGTTTGCCTCCTCCATGCCCCCTCAATAGCGGCGTCGCCATGGATTTTCGAGGGGGGGGTCCGAGCCATCCAAGTGGGGGGGGTGGGGGTCGTAATGATGAGAGATACGCCGATTTTCAAAAGTGGGGGGTCCGGAGCCCCCAACCCCACCCCCCCAGCCCCGTCGGCAACGCCCCTGCCCCTCAACCTGAATATAGTCCCTGCGCCCCTGTGCAGAAACGGGCACAATGCTGGGCAGGGTAGGGCCTGGGGGCAGAACAGAGCTCGACCTGAGAGCACTGCCTGAGGGCAGGCAGAGCAGGGCATGACACGGTCTGAAAGCAGGGCAGGGCACGGCTTGTCTGAGGGTAGGGCACGGCACGGTCTGAGGGCCGGGCAGGGCACGGTCTGAGGGCAGGGCAGGGCACGACTGAGGGCAGAGCATGGCACGGTCTGTTTGAGGGTAGGGCACGGCACGGTCTGAGGGCAGGACGGGGCAAAGTCTGAGGGCAGGGCAGGGCACGGTCTGAGGGCATGGCAGGGCACGGTCTGAGGCCAAGGCAGGGCACGACTGAGGGCAGGGCGGGGGCACGACCTGAGGACAGGGCAGGACATGACTGAGGACAGGGCAGGACATGACTGAGAGCAGGGCAGGGCAGGGCACGGTCTGAGGGCAGGGCAGCGCACGACCTGAGAGCAGGGCAGGGCACGGCCTGAGAGCAGGGCAGGGCACGACTGAGGGCAGAGAAGAGAACGGCCTGAGGGCAGGGCAGGGCACGGTCTGAGGGCAGGGCAGAGCACGGTCTGAGGGCAGGGCAGGGCACGACTGAGGAAAGGGCAGGGCACGGCCTGAGGACAGGGCAGGGCACGGCCTGAGGGCAGGGCAGGGCACGGCCTGAGGGCAGGGCAGGGCACGGCCTGAGGGCAGGGCAGGGCACGGCCTGAGGGCAGGGCTCAGTCTGAGGGCAGGGCAAGGCACGAATGGGCATTGGGCAGGGCACGGTCTGAGGGCAGGGCAGGGCACGACTGAGGGCAGGGCAGGGCACGGTCTGAGGGCAGGTCAGGGCACAGAACCTGAGCATAGGGCACGCCAGCACGGTACAGGGCAGGGCAGGGCAGGGCACGACAGGACACAGAGCAAACAGACAAAGTGATACTCACTGTGCAGGAAATGAACGGGCATGTCATTTGTGCTTCTTCTTCCTACTGAGAGCATATTTCCATTTGGGACGCAGTGGTCCAAAATTTGGAAGGGCTACGTCCCAACGGGAGGGGCTGCGTCCCAAAATGGGACGCAGTCGATATGCTAAAATATGCCCTGGATTGATGGGGTGTGTGAAGATGTGGTCCGGCTGCTGACTGCTACAAAAAGTGATTAGTTTGAGTGGTGACCGTAAGTGGAATAACCAGCGTTTTTTTTGGGTGTCGTTCTGTGTTTGTTTTTATTGATATCTTTGTTCCCACATTTGTGTCGGAGTACATGTAAAGCCCATCCTATCCAGTATGAACCCGGAGTGCAAAAATGTTTTCAGAGATAAAATCTCTTAAGAAGTGCCTTAATTCCCACCCTGCTTCACAGTGACTGCAGTCCGAAGTGTGCAGATAATTATGGAGAACAAAGGTAAGTCGAATTGCACGATATCATATTCCTTTAAAAATTGTCTACAGCTGCTTCCTATGCTTCTTTGCATCATAGATATCGTCAACTGCAGGGCGGCAATTTCGAAAGCTCAAAATGTTACGCCTTTAGTGGCTCCTAATAACTTGTGCAACCACAGCTACAGTGAAGCCTTGTGATGTTGTGCAATCATATTTTATTGGTCTCAAATGTATTAAACAACGTCTTCATTGGGCATAAACGTGTTCGGCAAACAACACAGGCGATTTCCCGTGTGTTCCCAGAACCGAACAGCAGTGTTCAGGATACGGCACGTTTATCTGCGTCCGTTAAAGCTATCGAAGTGTGTGCTGAATTCCGAACACGGGGCTAATAAGCATTTTAAGCCCGCAGTGTTGCACTTGGGAAGGGCGGATCAAGTAATTATCATTTGGGAAGGGACGCACTTCCTCCGAGGGGTGCCTTCGGCGGAAAAATTATCTAAGTGGGGGAGGGGTACACTGAAGTTTACTGAAAGGACACCTTTCCAACCCAAAGTGGTGCATTTTTCTTCTGCGCCCCTTCCCCAATGATAATTACTGGATCCATCCTTGCCAATTGCAACCTTGTGGGCTTCAGTCCGTGTTCGGAATTCAGCACACATTTCACTTGTTTTAACCCGCCCCGTCTCGGGGGGGTGACATGCCCCTCCCCCTAAGGTTTTCCTCGGATAGCGAAACAACGGCATACGACAGCGCGCCGAAATTTGGCATACCTTTTCCCACATCAATTTGGCATGTTGTGTGAAAATGTTTAGGTCAGGTCATCTAGGTCAACGGGTTAGTCTAGGTCAAGTGAGATCACCTCCAGAAGAGTTCAACCAGTCGTCACGCTTTAACGGATAAAGATATTTTAATGAAACTTTCAGTGTTTGCTTATCTTTAGGGATGAAATAAAACGCACCAGAGGAATTTTTGATTTTTTACCGTGTTTAATCACTAATTAGTTTTTTTTTATATTTGCCCATTAGTGCCAAAATCGAAGATTCTGGCTAAAGTAAGCATTTTTATGAGAGCAAGTTGACTTTAAACAACGTTTTTCGGTTCGCTCTACCCATGAGAAGCAGAAAAATGAAAGAAAATTGAAAACTAAAAATGTTTAAATAAAAATATGTTTTTTTTTGGCGAGCAGAAAGGTAAGGAAGGCCATGATCGATTTCGCCTTCCTTTTCTGATTACAATTTTTTTTTCACATCTCCCATAAAATGAACTCCCAGAGCCAAAAAGTCAGTCGTAAACACATAGACCCTCTCGTTACAGAACTTTTGGGAGTGGTTTCTGGCCCTTCTCGTCGAGCGCTTTCCGATGACACCTCTTTCGTTTTCGTGCGACGCTTAGGTTGGAGATTAGAGGGGGGTTGTATCGACCCAGACGCCCCCCCCAGATGGAATGTGAGGATCCAACCGGAAAGACGTTAAGAAAGATGAAAGGATTAACAGGCGCAAATACACGTGCTGTATTCTGAACACCGCTGTTTGGTTCAGGGAACGCACGGAAAATCACCTGTGCTGTTTGCGGAACACTTTTATACCCGAATGAAGACTGTGTTTAATACACTTGAGCGCAATGAAACATGATGGCACGCAATACAAGGATTCACTGTAGCTGTCGTTGCACAAGTTATTAGTAGCCGCCAAAGGCGTGATATTTTCAGCTTTCGAAATTGCTGCCCTGCAGTTGACCAGATCTATAATTCAAGGAAGCATAGTAATCAGCTGTAAACAATTTTTGAAAGGACTATAATGTCATGCGATTCAACTTACCATTGTTCTCTATAATAATCTGCACACTGCGGACTGCAATCACTGTGAAGCTACGTCACACAGTTGAAGTGTTAGGTGTCCTCCTCAACCAGCACCTTAGCTGGGATTTTCACTGTCTCAGATTTCTCTCACATTCCTACTGAACTGCCTCCAGCTGCCGATTGACACTCTCCGACAGTCCCGTCACGGTTGAAGGCGGTTGGGCGATGATAGATAACACACCGGTTGCAGGTTTCTCCTCCGTACCCCATGGGCTGTTCCAACATATCTGTTTGGGGATAAAGGAGGCTAAGAGTGCGGCGTGTAAAACAACGTGCAAAGAAGTTACGTTCTACCTGAACTTGCTTTCAGCGCAAGTCCTTGGAGCTCCCGGTGTTTCCGTTATGCCTGGGCAAGTGAGCATTATGCTCAGGCATGTGTCCATGTCTACGATTGTTGTCTGCGAGTGACGTAGCGAATATGCCAACGGCGATGATATTAGATGCAAAGGCATGCCTGTTTCTATAGTACATTTTTGGAATACCTTTGGTAAATAAATAGAATGTTGTGGTGCTCACAACTCCTCTGCATTGACTTCGCTGGCCATCGCCAGGACATTATCCTCTGAGGCAGCGATGAGCGGCATGTGTGGCGGATGACGTCGGCGATAAGTGTGCGGTACTCTTGAACTGTGCATTGAAGTATGTCACGTGACACTGGGACAACTGTTCATCTGCCCTGTTTTAGCAGCGATACCAAAATATGTAAAACGTGTATTTAAACCTGAAAGAAGTTTCATATGCGAACAGCGAGGGACATTTATGCAAATAACCACTCTCAGTTCAGGCATGCATTGCTCAAATTAAACCTGAAACTAGTCTTATTTGGGTAATAGCTTCGAATGTTGAAGCCAATAGCTATTCTCAAGTGAACTAGCTTCGACGAGAACAAAAATCTGCTTGTTGAGACTTTGAAGTGGCTTTACACGAGTACATTTGCGACCCACGAAGAGCCAGAGTGAACTTGGGACTGGTCGCAAGTTCAGCATAGCTGTTTAAATTGAGAACAATTGCTATTCTCAGTCTGACTGGTTTCACTTGAGACCAAAAAATATTATCCTCCCTGAGTCTTAAAAGTGGTTTCACATGAGTACATTTGTAAGTCTCAACGCACTGTCATTATCATCTGAGAATGATGTTCTCAGCATATCGCGAACAAAGTGCTCGTTTTGTGTGGTCTGATTTGAATAGGGAAAATGAGAACGTCTGCTATTATCAGATAATATATGCGCTTCTCACACTTTTCTCAGTGTATTATGAGCATGCTTGTTTATACCACAGATGACCAGCTTAAATGGCCTGAAGGGAAACTATATTCACAAGTGGACGTTGTAGATATGGCACCGCATTAGGGGCAGTGTTCACACGAGCTGACATGCCTGCAGCGAAAAGTAAGATTCTGCAATGCTCTAACGCCAGGCTAGCAATGCATGGCGGTGAATGACATTTTCTTAAAGGCGGATGCCGATGGAGAGTCTATTTTTATACGTTAAAGTTTACTGTGGGAGTCAATACATTACTTCGGGATAACCATGACGAGGATGAACAATTGTTATACTTCTTTCTTAATTACGCTAGACGACCACAGCTCTGAGCTTTGCGGCTTTGTAGATCACTTCGGATTGCTTTCTTTTCCAGCCTCCCACTTCCTGTGCCCTATCGTACCGAATTGAACATGCTCATCTTGTTGGTCGCCATCTACTGGCAGATTTTAGTGCCATCACCATTCACGAGACATGGCACCGTCCATGGCTGTTGATGGCGCGCACTACGGAAGTGCTTGTTTAACAACTTCATCTGAGGAGGAAAGCTGCACAATAACAATATGCCGTCGTAGAGTGAAACTTACCACACCGATTTAATATGAGTTGGTGCATATCTACATACGGTAGAATGCTTCCTGAAACCAATATGGAAACTGAATTCGCCGACATGCATTCAAATATTGCAGGTACTTCTAGGTTACACAAACTGAACCATTGCATTCACAAATAATCGCATTGGCACTAAAGACGTTTCCATACGTTGTATGTACGTATTAAGCGAAGAGTAGACGAACTTTTCATTTCCTGCATATGCTTCTTTTAATTAATTTTTGCAGATTTGTGGTGGACGAGTCAGTGGTCGGGATCCCTCACCTGTGACACTGCTGGGGAACTTGAATACCTTCTCGACTGTAGTTAGAATTGACACGAAGTATGTGTACCACATGCCTTGCACCAGTCCACAGGAGCAGTAGACCAACAGATAGCTGATTCTGTCAAAAGCCAACACAAATGCATGTCAATGCGAATGAAATCCGAATGACTAACAAACGCCATGCACTTACCACAAATCACAATATGTTATCCATGTAACGCAGCGGTTCTTCAAACCAATCACTTCGATGTTTAGAACGAACAACTTCTTCCCTAACAGCGAATGAGCTCATTATATCCAGTAAGTTATTTGGAACTGAAACAGATTCGACTGTGATAGCTAAGCGTACAGCTGGCTCTGACTGAAGCTTTTGGGAGATCAGAGTACATCACCAGAAACGAAATGAATTCATGGCAAGGCAATCTAGAAACTCGGTAGGTTCATGATGTCACTGATTCAAGATTTTGGTGCCTCCTGTATCCATGCCACTCCACATAATGCTCAGTGATAGATGCAAAAATGCGCTGAACGAATAGACCATTAATGACTATTGACTCTCAGCATACTCTATTGAGGAAAAATTTAGAGGTCCTGAATATGGGATGTCGAAAAAGTGGCTAAACGGCTATGTCGGAAAATCCCTTGTCCCTGGAAATCCGTGGAAATATTTTTGGGTGATTCCCACGCTCATGAATACATGATCATGAACATGAACACCATCATGAACACCACTTGAGAAGGGCGGATCCAGGAATTTACACGAGGGAGGGGAACTTGTCTGGAGGGGCGGGCACCACTGCGGAAGTCTGGATGGGTGCCTTCAGCTGGAAATTCGTTGAGTGCAGGGGTGAGGATACACTCCAGCATGCTGAGCGGGCGCTTTTTCCCCTCAGGAGTCCTTTTGCTCTCAAGAGGTTGCCTATTCATTTGAGAGTGGCGCATCTGGCTGAACAACCCGTTGAGCAGGGGTGGGTCCATTCGAGCCTCCCTGGACGGGCGGCTTTTCTCGGTCAAAGGAGCACCATTTTCCCATGAGGAGGGAACACGTGCCCCCAGTGCTCCATCCTTCATACTGTGTCCGCCCTGCTGCAAATGTTAACATCACATTTGCATCTGGTACATCCGGACATATAACATGTTGGACATGCATGCATGATCTTTGTTTGCTAATTATTTTGAGGAAACCGCCAGAGAAGAACGCAGTTAGGCAAAGTAGAGCACATTGCCCAGTCTGCCCCTGTCTACATATTTTGCAACGCACGCTGTAGACAAGGCAGACCTGCGGCCGTTCTCCATGGAGCATCAGAAGCAATTTAATGCCACTATGATATATTTGGCATGTTGGGCTTCAACTCACGCTGTTATCTTCAAAATTGCTTATCGCCGGAAGGCTTCCGTAAAATGGCAATTTCACGATTGCTGAATAAGTCAATGGTATTATTTCGCCATCACTCGTGACAATGCTACGACCGCGGAGGCACTGGACTTGATCAATGGCCCGCGTATCTAGTTAGCATGGCCGGAAGAAATCAGACAGGGCTGCAGCGCTTTGCTTGGAGAGGAGACTATTTCCCCACCTGCCCATCTCTCTAGATTTCACCAGCTTATCGAGACAACTTCCCAGAAACCAATGATTGATGCTCGGCACCATCACCGAATGAGCTCAAGTGCACCCACACACCCCACGTGTGGCGTTGCGCGTGTGCACTGATACGACAGGAGGTGAGCTGCGGGTGCGGAGTGCTGATTGCTCTGACAGCAGCAGGCGCACGCTTGCGTCATACATACGTGGCTCTTCTGAGCGGTACAGGACTGGTGACCCGGCGACTGCTGGCTTCTGCGAAATCCACTCGAGCGCGCGAAATCGGCTCCACGCTATCGTCACTGGAGGGGTCGGCAGTCATGCTGACTTGAAACTGAATCAACGTGAGGAACGTCACCTGAGCCTGCGCACTGCACCAGCTGGATCAGCTGGAGGTGTGCGGTGCACGGCCCAACTTCGCCCTTCGCCACCAGGTGGTTGAAACGCGAGACGGAGGTATTCGACGGATCGTGTCACAAGCTCTCCTTCAGAAGCGGGAACTGGCTACACGATAACACCACCACACTCTGTTGTGCATGGGCGTGAAGGCATGCATGCCCTCTTCAAATCTGAGCCCGGTTGGATGCTTAGGTTGGACAGATCACAGATGCGAAAGATAAATAAATGAATAATAAATACATGAATAAGTACACAAAATAAGTAAGCAAGCATACATGTATGTATTTCGAAATATATAGTATACTTATATGCATATATAGAATGATAATAGTGAGAATCAATAGTAAATAATTACCATGATAAAACCATGAAAGAGTTTCGGTACATTATGAGGATTGTTTTGTTTAACATGATTTTCCCTGAAGATAGCACAGAGAAGCCAAGCCACTTCATGTGTGTGTATCTAGCCGATGCCTCCCATCCAATGGTGGGAGTAACGTTAAGTGCCGAACATGTTTCAGGACTCCTTCTGCATTCCTTCCTCTCTCAGTAGGCAGCTGGTATGGAAGAAGCTGCTTTTCATTTTCCGGGAGTGGCAAGTTGGTCGTTTTCACCACTCTTGTCTTCAAGCTGAACGTAAGCGCCAGTAGCACTTTATGGACGGCTCTGAGGAGACACCCGCGCCCCAGAGATGGCAAAAATAGGCGTGATATTTAACAAATAGATATATAACCTGGATGTTTGATGGAATGACTTAGCGGGTGACGTTCTTAAATGGCATAGCTAAGAGGAGGCTGACTCCACCACCCGGCATGGGATATAAGGTTGAACGACGGAATTTATACCGAGAGTTAAAAGGAATGAACGGTTTTTACTTGATTAATCTCACTGGGGAAATGTACTTCAAAGTCTAACTGGCCTACAACTGTATTGGAAAACAACGAGTGGCGATATTCAGACACAAAGCGAGCATTTGATGTACTGGATTTGAATAGCGTGCTCTTTAACCGACCAGATAGTTTTAAATTACAAACTTTGCACAGTTGCCGCAGAACTTTTAATGAAATGTCAAGTGAAAGGGCCGACATAAATGTCCGAACTCTCATCACGGATGCTTTCGAGATATCCCAGGCTGCCTAGCTGTACCTGCGACGCAACGTGAATTCATTGACAAATGGGGGGGGGGACGAAACTACCAAGTTTAAAGCGGCATTTTAGTGCGAGAAATTCCTATGGGGCGCACCGCGAGGTTTATTTTCGCACTTTTTGTGTTCTTATTTCTGATGTGAAGGAATCATGATTTTGCAAACAGAAGCTACACAACGAAGAACAGCTGTTCTGGAGAGCACAATGTACACATTAAGTAAACTTTTTCTAAATAACAAAAACGTTCCTTCTAATTGACGTGTTGCCAGACCGTTCCTTCTAATTGACGTGTTAATGTGAGAAACCCCTGGAGAGAGTGCGAGACTCTCTCAAGGGGTTTCTCACATTAACACATGCGCCGGGGGCCTCTTACATAACGAGAGCGAGAGGGGGACTTGTGCGGATTGCACCATAGGATCTCAGAAATTACTCGAGCTGGAAGCACAATAATTAATGAGGAAATTAAGGATGCAATGAACTATCTGCAATATAAGTTTGGTGATCCTAAGTTACTGCCTCAGGGTCAAATGAGGTCGAGATCGGCCAGCACGCCGCGCCGCCACGCCTCAGTATCGACGAAACCTTTGATACCTTGAAGGCTAAGCGGCCGTATATATATATATATATATATGTATATATATATATATGGGGTTGGCGATTTTATGCATTGTTGTATTTGTTATTCTTGGACAGATGAATGCGCTCTTCATTTTACCTCGATGCATATTACCACCCATAACGAGCATAAAATGGCTAACCGTGTTTTAGGTGCTGAGCGACCGGTCGCTTAGGACAACAGCTTGGCAGGTGACGCTGCAGTTTATCTCTTCACTAGATGTTCGCGAACTGTGCTGGGTCAAGCGACATGAGGAGCAATTAAAATACTACTTCACCTGCATCCAGCATCCTGGGAAAATCAGTATTTCTCATAGATTGTATTCATAGCATAACAGTATGCTGTATTCTGGAGAAGGGATTTAAAAAGTAGAGCAGTGATTTGTAGACTAGCACAATATTAAGTCTGGTTACGAACCTTCATTAGTAAACAAGGCAGTGGCGTCGCCACGAAATCCTTCCAGGGGGGGGGGGGCAAGGTCGAAAGGGGGCCTCCTGTTCCCCGAAAGGGGGCCTCCATTGTGTTAGGGTCTCATATTGTTTTTAGGTTCGTATACTATGGTTCGAGTATGGGGAACATGATTTCATATTCGTTTTTTTTTCTTCTTGGCATGGTGCATCATTTACTCCAAACGCAATAGTACTAATCATTTTCGCTGAAAACTGGGCCATACCAGGGTATAAATAAGTAATATTTGGATACATACATAAGTGCCAAAACAAACCATCGTCTCAATGCTTTCTTGAATCTTCCCGCTGGCCTCTAGATTGCAGCGAGCTGGCGGGGCTGGTGCTAAGCATATCTTACAGATATCTGCCATTGATAAACCCACTTTTAAGTCATCCAAGTCTAACTGAATATAGCTAGATTCATCACTACTGTTATTTATTCCCACCAGCTTGATGTCATAAGCAAAGCTTGAACGACCATTTCTCAGTCCAAGGACGACAATTTCGCAAAGGTGACAACGAGAAGTGGATTGCATTGGTTTTCTGAGCGCCATCTTAGGAATTTATTTATTTTTATAACATTTGGTGCTGGCTGCAAGGCAACTGTCACACGAGCTAAAATATATCCTCAGCGAATAAATTCACGGCAAGAACAAGCATTGAACAGCAATGTATAAATGGCAATGCAACAATGCAACAATGTCAGTACATACATAATCCAAGCTTTCAAATTCCACGCCGTCACGCCCATCGTTTTCGCTGTGCTGTACCGTTTTGTAAATGAGGTTGAGAAGGTATGGAAGCTGGGAAGCTCTAATCATGCAGGCTGTAATAACAGAAAAGAAGTTTGTTGGAAGAAAATGCATTTAAAAACATCATTCATCCCATTTTATATGGGGCATGGATGTTGTATTGTATGCTTATGAGGGGTAATTTGTCCCCTCAATGTTGGCGTTTCCCCATGGACGTATGTTTCGGAAAATTATTGAGGGAACAGTGGAGTACCTATATTTGCGTCAAGCAGGAGGGGCAAACGGATTTGCAGGGGGGGGCACCTACGCCCGTTAAAAAGTCCTTGGATTTCGACCGCTATTTTGTCAAAGGGTACATTTCGAAATAATATAATTAGTCATCAACTAAATTGTCCTGTGGAGGGGCCTAATTTACCACTATGGTTTCTGATTGGTCGGATTTCAACCCTAACTCCACCACTCAGTTCTTAGGTTTTCTTTTGGTATGCCTTGATAAGTTACCTCACACTGCTGAAATTACACCTATACCACAAAACCGGATCGGTATCCAAAAAATCAAGCTGGAGCCCTCCAAAAAAGGAGAGATTCCAACAAATAAATGTCCGGGTCAGGAAAATGGCTCTGTTGCACCGAACATTTTTTTCCAGATGCCTTCAAAAATTGCGTATGACACCGAAAAGCATACCGGATCTCGAAAAATCGAGGTGGGATACAAAAACATGACCCAGAGGTTCGAAAAATCAGGCCGGGATTCGGACTTTAAAAAAAAACAGAAAAGATCCACACAAATCGCGTTGAGCCCAGAAAGCTGGCGTTGGGTCTCCGGAACCACGCGCCTGGGCGCTATAAGTCGCGCTGGGACCCATACAAAATCGCACCGAAGCCCCAAAATCATACTGGGGCCCCACAAATGTGCGTCAGAAGCCCCAAATATACACAGCGGGACCCTAAGAGTACGACGGTGCCAGAAAATACAACTAACCCTCCAAAGCGCACAGAGTCTCCCAAAAAGCGATAGGACCTTAAAACATGCGTTGCAGCCCTAAATAAACATACCGGGAGCTCTAAGAAAAACACACTGCAAGCTCGCAAGGCGCACAGGAACCATGAGAACGCACACGGGCCAGGAAAAGAGGCTGAAGCCACAAAAGGCAACATGTTTCCAAAACGTACAAAACGACCGGGAGCTAAAGAAACACATCCGGACTTCGAAAACGCCCCGACACGTAAAAAAATACTCGGTGCACAAAAAAAACACAACAAAGCCCTAAAACGAGCAGGGTTTCGAAGATGTAATAGGAACATAACTTCAAAGTAAAATGTATTACCCACCACTTTAAAATACAAAACTTCACAATTTCAGGCATTCCAGTTCATAGCACCCGGTCGCCACGACGGCAACGTCAGTGCACATGCACACCCATTTTTCGTATTCGGTGCATTCGCCACACTTCGTGCGATGCTATGGTTTCTGCTAGGCCTTCTGCGTTTTGCTAATTGCTGCCACCTGATAGACTTGCGCCACATTTGGCGTGATGGAATGATTCGTATGGGCGTTCGCTGCGAAAAGTCGATTGATTAAATTCGATCATTAGTTTCCTACTTCTCACATTTGCTGGTAGTTATGAAATGCGGTTTCCGCTGAGCTTTGATGCACTTCATATCTTTTCTGCTATCCTCCCAGATTGGATACCGAACCGAGGCCAAGCCTCAGCGTTCTTTTTTGGATCCGTTGCGTCTTTCTTGGTCTATGATTGTGCATAATGGCTCCAATCCATTTTTGTTAGGGGCCTAAAGCATTTTCGAACCCCCTGCTCGTTTTAGGGTTTGTTGCATTTTTGTGCACCGAGGATTTTTTTTGACGTGTCGGGGCGTTTTCGAAGATCCCGATGTGTTTATTTAGCGCTCGGTCTTTTTGTTTGTTTTGGAACCATGTTGCCTTTTGCGGCCCCAGCCACCTTTTCAGGCTATTGTGCGTTATCATGACCCCTGTGTGCCTTGAGAGCTTCCGGTATATTTTTTATACTTCCCGGTATATATATTTATGGCTGCAACGCATGTGTTAAGGCTCTGTCGTTTTTGTGAGACTGTGAGCTTTGCAGGGCCAGTTGTATTTTCGGCCCCCGCTGTGCTCTTAGGGTCCCGATGTGTTTATTTTGGGCTTCTGACGCACACTTATGGGGCCCAAGTACAATTTTGGGGCTTCGGTACGATGTTTCTAGGTCCCAGAGCGGCTTATCGCGCCCAGTCGCGTGGTTCCGGAGACCCAACCCCAGTTTTCTGGGCTCAATACTATTTTGTGAAACTTTTCTGATTTTTTTTTAAAAGTCCTAATCCCGGTCTGATTTCTCGAGTCCTTCGCGCCATGTTTTTGTATCCCACCTCGATTGTTCGAGATCCGGTTTGTTTTTCGGTGCCGTACGCAATTTGTGAAGGCATCTGATAATATGTTCGGTGCTCTAGAGCAATTTTTTTTTACCTGGGCATTTAGTTGTTGGAATCCATCCTAATTTTGGAGGGCTCCAGCTTGATTTTTTTTCGGATACCGATCCGGTGTTTGTGGTCACACTGTGCTTACGTGTGGCCCTAGACGGCAATTTTTTAGAGCCTCGACGGGACTACCGATGGGAATTGTGGGTCCCGAGCGCGATATTTGGGGGGGCCCGGTTCGAGTTTGTGCGACGCGTTGTATTTAGCTGTGGCCCCAACGCGATTTTGGCGGTTCCTGTCGCAATTTTTCGGGCCTCGGAGCGAGTTTCCCAGGGCTCGCCGTATTTATTTGGAGACCCATACGCGAATTCTGGTGGATTGACGCGAATTTTGGTGGCCCCAGCGCGATTTTTGAGGCCCCGACACGATTCTTGGGAGCTTATCCCTCTCAGGATGGAGGGGGCATTTGCCCCTTTGATTGCATTGCGGCCACTGAAGGAGTTTTTTTTTGTCCCAGAGTGACATTCCGGTTAAGATTGATTTTTAGGGCAGCTGCAACTTTTGGGGCCCCGTCGCGACCTTCTGGGCCTCCAGTGTGATTTTCAAGGGCTGCGACGCGACTTTTTTTTAAAGTCCAATGTGATCTTTTGGGCCCCGACGTCATTTTATTGGATCCCTAGCGCGAGCTGTAGCGGCCTCGACACTTTTTGGGGGTCCAATGCGTTTTGGAGGCTTTTGGTGTCATTGTTGGGCCCCCAGAGTGATTATCCATGTCCGGATTGTTTTTCATTGCTCCGGCTTCATTTGTTTTGGTCCCAATGAGACTGTTGGGGCACGGTACGACCTGTCGTGCCCCTGGCATGATTTTCGTGGTCCGGGCGTGAATTTTTGGTACCCCAGGCTCAGCGTAATTTGCGGGGGCCCCGGCCGGATCTTTTGAGGCCCATATCGTGATTTTAAAATACCCAGACACGACTCTTACTATTTCTTAGGGGTTTCTTCTTGCAAATTATAGGCCTCCTGTCGCGTCTTAAGGGTCTCGTCTCATTTCCTAGAGCCTTTTTACCGGCTTTCGATGTCTCCTTGTGTGTCCTACCCTCTTCCATATTCAATGGTCCTCCTCTCCCGTCTTGGAGGGCCTCCTCTTGCATTCTGGGGCCCCTTTAACGTGGCATGGGGCTTCCTCTTACCTTCGAGGGGCATTCTCTGCCAAATTAGGGGCCTCCTGCCACGCCTCGTGTGGCTCCTCCTTTATCCTGGAAAAACCTTACCCGTCTTGAGGGATCTTCAATTTTGGAAACCTCACCCCCTTCCATACCTGCTACCACTCCCATCTTAAGGGCCTCCTCTCATTTCCTGGGAACTCTTTCCGGTCTTCGGGGCCTCATTTGGTCCTGGAGACCTACTCCTTCTTTAGGGACTCCTCTCGAGTCCGGCAGGTCCCTCATGTCTCTTCTAGAGGCCTTCTTTTTTCAAATTAGGGGCCTCCTCTCACGTCTTGGGGGCCTCCTGCTGTGCGTTCTCCTGCTCTGCGCTCTGGATTCGATCTTTACCCATCTTAGGGTTGGTCTCTTATCTCCTCGTTGACTCCTCTTCTCTCCCAGGCGCCTCCTCTGCCAAATTACTGGCAACCTTTCCTATCTTAGTGGCCTTGTTATTTCCCGTGGACCGTCTTAGCCGTCTTCGAGCCTTCTTTTCCGCCTGGGAGCCATCTCTCTTATCCAATGGCCTTTCTCTCCTATTTTAGGGGCCTCCTCGTTCATCATGGGGTCTCATTTCCAATCTTGTGTCGTTCTCTTCCGAATTAGGTGCCTCCTGCCACGTCTCTGGATCATCCTTTTCTATCTCGGTGGAACCTCACCCGTTTGGGGCCTGCTTTTGCGTCTCCGAAACCTCATCTCATATCCAATGGCTTCCTTTTCCGTCTTAGGGCCTCCTTTCCGGTGTTGGGGCCTCCTTTGCATTCCTGGTTGCCTCCGTGCCATTTTTGACACTCTCTTGATTTCTGGGGACTCCTACCCTCTCCTAGGTGACTCCTTTTTCAAATTAGGGGCCTCCTTATCTGTGTTTGGAGCCTCATTACCCTCTTAGCAGGGTGCTTTTGCGTCCTAGTCCTAGATCTTGTCTTCCAGGTTCCTCCTCTTCCAAAATATGGGCCTCATCTGGCTGGTCTCGGTGGCCTTCTCTCATTCCTGCGGAGACCTTCTTACCCGTCTTGGGGCCCCTATTGCGTCCGGAGAAATATCACCTATCAGGTCTTAATTTTATATTGCAGGGGCATCCTCTTCCGTCTTGGGAGCCTCGTTTTCCAACTTAAGAATATCCTGCCACCCATCGGATGCCTTTTCGTCTAACCTGGGTGGCTTCTTGCCCGTCTCGGTAGCATCCTTTCAGTCCTGAGGACCTCCTTTTCGTGCTGGGGTCTCCTTTTCGTCCTGGGGCCTCCATTTCGTCCTGGAGGCTACCTTCCAATCTCTGTTCTAAGTCCAAGAGGCCTGCTTTTCGTCCTTGGGGATACCTTCCAATCTCTGTTCTACGTCCAAGAGGCATCCTTTTCGTCCTTGGGTGCATCCTTTTCGTTCTGGGGGCCTCCTTTTCGTCCTGGGGCCTCCTTTTTAGTCCTGGGGGCCTCCTCCCAATCTCTGTTCTACGTCTTGGGGGGGCTTCCTTTGCGTTCTGGGGCCTCCTTTTCGTCCTGGGGGCCTCCTTTTCGTCCTGGGGGCCTCCTTTTCGTCATGGGGGCCACTCTCCCAATCTCTGTTCTACGTCTTAGGGGCCTTTTTCCTTTTCATCCTGGGGGCCTCCTCTTGTTCCTGGGGGCCTCCTTTTCGTCCTGGGGGCCTCCTTTTCGTCCTGGGGGCCTCATCCCAATCTCTGTTCTACTGTCTTGGGGGCCTCCTTTTTCGTCCTTGGGGGCTCTTTGGTCTTGGGGCCTCCTTTTCGTCCTGGGGGCCACCTCCCAATCTCTGTTCTACGTCTTAGGGGTTCTTTTCGTCTGGGGGCCTCCTTTTTCGTCATATGGGGCCTCCTTTTTCTGGGGGCCTCCTTTTTCGTCCTGGGGACCTCATCCCAATCTCTGTTCTACGTCTTGGGGGCCTCCTTTTTCGTCCTGGGGTCTCCTTTTCGTCATGGGGGCCTCCTTTTCGTCATGGGGGCCACCTCCCAATCTCTGTTCTACGTCTTGGGGCCTCCTTTTCGTCCTGGGGCTTTCGTCCCAGCGGGGGGCCTCCTTTTCGTCCTGGGGGCCTCCTCCCAATCTCTGTTCTACATTTTGGGACCTCCCTTTCGTCATGGGGCCTGATTTTCGTCATGGGACCTCCTTTTCGTCCTGGGGGCCTCCTCCCAATCTCTGTTCTAGGCCTCTTATAGAGACCTGATTATATTTCCTGGGGGCCTCGTCAGTTTTGAGGCCTCATTGACAGCATGATCTTCTGTCCCGTCGGCCTCCTTGCTCACCTTTTTTGCTGTGCATTTGCGGATAGGGGCATCCTCAAATTTCATGGGGGGGGCGACTGCACCCCCTGCCCCCCCGGTGGCGATGCCCTTAAAACAAGGATATGCTTCACCACTATGCATTTCATTTTCAGCTACGGTACATTATTTTTAAAACTTCATGGCGCAGTAAGCGAATGCTGCCTTTCAACTCAAAACATTGAATGATGAAGGAGGTTGCAGACAATGGAGAGGGCGAGACGAGAGTAATGGGGTTGGGCAGCTTATAATTCTCCTTATTCGATATTTTGTGTGTTCTATATTTTGCGCATGAAATATTTTGCATGTTCGATATTTTGCTTATTCTACATTTTGCAATTCGATACTTTGCGTTTGTGATATTTTCCTGCACAATAATTTGCACCTTCAATATTTTGCTTTCCATGATTATCCACCCCATGCTTTGCGCTTAGATAATTAATCCGGAATCCATCCTCGATATGAAATGCAGGCCAGTGGGAAATGGTCACATAAAATCCACAAAAATGCTACCGTAGCAAATGCAAAGTAAAATGGAACACGAATAAAAATTCCCCGCCACTGAAGAGGGGGGGGGGGATAGAGAGCTGGAGGATGTGCAGGGTAGGCAGTGAAACCTTTGCATGCATGCTAATCGATGGTGCTGGCTAGAACCAAACTCAGTGAACGTGATCAATAGGGTTCGCATAACAGCTGGAGGCTTGGCAGTGCACTTCGGCCCAAAACAGCGTGCTCTTTTTTGTTTGTTTCCTTTTAACATCAATATCAATCGTGCGTAACCTGGCCTTTGCTGAATATTTACTCCACTTAATAGACATAGCCTTCATTCGTGAACACCTCGACACGCGCAACAATCTTTGGTTTCCAGTTCGCCATTGCTACACGATATTTCAATGTAAAAAATTTAGTGTCGGAACCACTGGAGGTAGATGGTGAAATGCTCCCTGAGGATTGTGATATAGTAGATCCCCTAGGCAAGCAATTTTAATCAGTTATTAATAAAGAGAAGTCAAGTACATGCAACAACACCAGAGGTTCTATTGTATCAGTGGACAAGTTAGAAAATTATACGAAAAACTACTGAAACTGTAGAAAGGAAACTGCACAAATGAAGTAGAATAAACCAGTAGAACCTGGTGATGTGTACGTATATACTATAATTTTAGTTGGGTGTGCTAAAGTTTTCGCAGTTTTTCTAGGTGCCATTTTCAAGCGCTGGTTTTAGTATTCCGAAGTACAAGATTGGCGTAATGCAAATGCATTATCGATTTTGGAAAAGGACAACGGAAACTCTGCTGAAAATTACAGGTCACTTAGTCACTTAGGCTCACTAGTTTGCAAACTGTTACAAAACTTGTCGAGGAGAATGTTCAGACTCCTCTTAATAGACATAGCTTTTAGGGGACACTCAACATAGATTTCGATCTGGGAAATCTTGCTTGGCTAACCTTTTGGAATTCACGAAGCATCTAGTTAAGAAAGTTGACAATGGACGCAGGTTAGGTATAGTCAGATGCGTAGTCAAGGGGGAGGGGTCTTCTCTTGGTCTCTCTCTCCTTAACACAAAATGCACCAATTCAAACAAGAAATATATGGATTTGCACTACACCAACCCAGAAATTTTCGGCGCGCTTCTCGCGCCCAAAGCGGTCTCGATGGTACGAAATTGTCCTTGGGTCGGGCCCCTCTTAAACAAAATTATTGGCTGCGCCCCTCGATGCATGGTACTTAGACTTTAGCAAATATTCAGATAACGTTCCGCACAGGCGTCTAATTCAACAGCTGGAGTACTACGGACTGATGGAAACGTTATAGGCGAGATTGAAACATGGCTAAGGGAAAGTAAACAAAATGTAGTATTACATGAATTTAAATATGAATTAAAGGATTCGTTCTAGCTCACTTCATCTTTGGAAACAATATTGACGCAGGGCTGAGGAATAAGGTGCTTAAATTTGCTGACGGTATCAAACTGGTAGGAATAACAAACCATAGTGATAATTATCTATTAATATTCAGCTTGACTTAAAGGATCTAAAAAGTGTGCTGATCAATAGCAGACGTGTGTAACTATGGTAAGTAGCTATGAAACTATGTAACCATATAACTATGCAAGGCCATGCCATCTAGATTCTGGAGGTAAGACATTTTGATATACAATAGAAGGTAGTGAAGTGGATGCCATTAAACAAGGAACAGATTCCGACATTGGTTTGAAGGGACATTAAAGCATAAAGGCAATGTAAGGAAGTTAGGTTAGGCACAGGGCGATTAGAATGTTAGGAATAATTAAAATTAAGTTTGAATATCGATGCAAGAAATTACGCAAAAAAAGTTACTTGCCTATGTGCGACCCCACTTGGAATGTTGTGTGCAGGCATGGAGCGGTTCCTTGAAAGGGAAAGGCATGCCAGAAAGAGTGCAGCGCAAGGCTACTAGACTTATCAGTGAATTAGGGAGTTCAGAATACGATGCGAAATATATGGCATTATATATGTACTCAGTCAAGTATAGGTGATTAAGGAGTGGTATGATTAAAATACTAAGGCAGTAAAAGGATTAAATAATGCGATTAGATATTCTCAATAAATACTAGGTGCCCTATATGCCCATAAATGGGGAATTATGCCAATAACAGATATACATGGTAATGGATTCACTACCTTCCTTCTGGAATGTGACGCTGATGAGACGCCACGGAAACATAATGACCTCGATAGTTTCTCTACAACTAGGTTAATACACTAATTAGGTTCAATAATTATGTTGTTGCATTATAAGTTGTGCAAGAGAGGAATTGGAATTTGATTGAATGTGGTGGGATTGATGCTTGTAAATGGGGAAATATACTAGAAGTAGATGTGCCTAGCGGTGGATTCAGTGCCGGCTTATGGGGGTTTGATGGTGAGCATGCTGGTCATAGTAGCACGGTTAGGCAGATAGTTTCATTAGAACTCGGGATGCAGCATTGATTAAGAGGGTTGCTTTTTGTCATCTTATTGTATCTCCTTTTTTCCTTGCTTTGCTTATCCCACATGTTCCCTGTGGCTCTCGTTAAGCCTTAAGACTTTGACTTTATTACCTTAATCTAGACACCGATCCCACCTGCTGGCCAGCGGCTGCATGCAGCGCGGTCGCAAGCAGAAGAAGCCGCAGTCGCCGTCGGCGGTCGGCTGCCCCTCGTGCTGTGGCGCCACCTGGTAGCCTGCGCCCGCGCCCGCCGCCTGCACCCGGCCTTTCTCCATTCCGCTGGAGCTCATCACTGACGACGAGGGCACCACCGTGCTACATGACGAGTGGTAGGAGAAGCGGACCAACCAGCATTTCGCGCGGCCAGTACCTGCTCTGTCATGCACCAGTAGAAAGCGTCTTTAAGGGAGCTGGACGGATGATGGTTCCCGCGAGTGTAAGTCGTACCGGAGGGCTCCCGTCTCTCAGGCACAGTACCATCAATCATGCTGCAGCTACCGGAAACCTGTTGATCGATCGCAGTTGCGCTCTTTAGCAGCTCGTGGCGACACGCATCTTACTGCGTACACATTTCGTGGAAAAGTGCAGCGATTTTAGGAATACGTTCGAGCTATTTCATCAATTAGGCACATTGCGTTGAACTATGAGACCAGTGATTGCGTACCATGTTCGCCAGCGTAGCCCCCGTTCAGAAAACGTACCCCAAGCTTGGAAATGGCTAAAATGTACGTTTCTTAAATGAAGGAATGTGTGAATAACACACCGATGTCTATGTAGCCAACTCCAAAACACTGGGTAATCGGACGGATATCATCGTACTAGTGACTTAGCAACGTCACACCAAAACTGAATATATGCACGTAAAAGCCATATTCATGTTCGCTGAAAGTGATTACGCCTTCGCAAATGCATACGTTAATTTAAGTCGTGCAAGACGCTAACTGGAAGCCTATCTCCCCATGAGCGAACAGCCATACAAGCTGACGTAATGATCTAAAGAACATTTCAAGGTTTAAATCCATCTTTTAGACCCATGTTATGTCCCAACTTAATTAAACACATTGCAACCAAACTGATGACAATGCCTCTGAATGGGTTACAAGCTCCAAGAAGAGTGTTCATTAACATTCGTGAGTTGCATAATTATATCCGTATAAGGCACTCTGGTTGGTTATTGGTTTTACGACACGTCGACCGTTGAGTCATGTAGCGTCGCCAATCTCTCACGCCGATTGGTCGCGGGCGAAGAGTAGCGACAGGTGAGACTCGAACCCACAGCCTTTCGATTGTGAGACGAGCTTCTTACCCCTAGACCACTCGTCCCCGTATAAGGCACTCTAACTACAAGTAATTTCGATTACCCTGTGTTTTGCAGTTAGTGACATATTCATGGGTACGTTGTTTCCATTACTCAGACAGACATGCAGAGTCATTACTAATATACGTCTTCATTTTAAGCACGGGAGTTTAGCCCACACGAACAGGCTACTTGCTAACAAAGCACACTATATGCTGGCTGGGGGCTTAGTCGAGGTGCGCAGTCGCTGGTGTTGACGAGCTCACCTGCTACAGAGGTGACTGGCCTGTGGTGGCCCCCTCGGCCGGTGACGAGCTCACCTGCCACCGAGGGGACTGGCTTGCGGCAGCCCTCTCAGCCGGTAATGAGCTCGTCTGCCACCAAGGGGTCTGGCCTGTAGCGCCCCCTCCCCTCCCCCTCCCTCAGCCGGTGACGAGCTCACCTGCCACGGAGGGGACCGGTGAGTGGCGATCTCAGCTGTTCGGGAGTCTGTGTCGCCGGTGACAGCCCGGCCTGGCAGTGTCCGCCTGCAGCGGACTCACTGACTCTGCTCACACTACTGATACGGCGCGCCGCTACTGCACCCCCCCCACCCCCCACCCCCCACCGACCGAGTGGCAACCACCGCCACCCATTATCTCCTGCGCCGCTATCTGGAACGATCGGCCGTCCTTGGCGCCGCGAGCAACACACTTGTAGCTGTGCGGTGCCGCAAAAAAGACCGCGGCCGCACAGCGTGGCGAGTGAGATGTTGCGTCGACGGTGCCGTGTCTCGCTGCCTTCCGGAGCACTGTGTGGCCTCTGATGTGCGCTGTCCTTGCAGCCATCAGCGCGCTCAAGTGGCACTGACTGGTTATTGGTTTTTACGACACGTCGACCGTTGAGTCATGTAGCGTCGCCAATCTCTCACGCCGATTGGTCGCGGGCGAAGAATAGCAACAGATGAGACTCGAACCCACAACCTTTCGATTGTGAGACGAGCATCTTACCCCTAGACCACTTGTCCCCTCGTCAGTGGCACTGACTGAACGCCAGACCTCTCCCCGGGACAAGTGCATGCAGACATGTGACTGGCGGTGGGCAGTACTGCGGCTGAGTATGGCCAATACTGTACCAGTACTGAGCGTACACATACATGTGACTGGCGGTTTGGCAGTACTGCGGCTGAGTATGGCCAATACTGTACCAGTACTGAGCGCACACATACATGTGGCTGGCGGTGGGCAGTACTACTGCCGAAAATGACCAATGCTGTACCAGTGCTGAGCATATACATACATGTGACTGGCGGTTTGGCAGTATTGCGGCTGAGTATGGCCAATACTGTACCGGTACTGAGCGCACACATACATGTGGCTGGCGGTGGGCAGTACTACTGCCGAAAATTACCAATGCTGTACCAGTGCTGAGCTTATACATACATGTGACTGGCGGTTTGGCAGTATTGCGGCTGAGTATGACCAATACTGTACCAGTACTGAGCGTACACATACATGTGACTGACGGTTTGGCAGTACTGCGGCTGAGTATGGCCAATATTGTACCAGGAGTATTCTCCCAGGAGTAGGACATGGCGTCCAGCCTGTCCTGTCCTATCCGACTTCCTTCCCTGCTGCATTAGTCATCTCCTTCACCCACCTTTCAACCGTTTGAAAATGACGTGGAGATTCGTTGAAGGTAACGGAATGTTCCATATCATCTGTGTCTTCTTCATCCGACATCCCCATGGTCATGGGTGTCTCAGTCACATCTCCCTGCTCCCAGTCAAGCATGCACTGGTACTGCTCTGCCTCGAAGTTCACGTGAGGGATGACGAACTGCCATACCTCACCCCGTTCTTGGTTTTGCCGGCACTTCCTGATGCGATTCAATGCCGTCATTATCGTCTCCAACTGACTGTCTGCCCGCATGGACAGCAGGATGTGCTTGTTTACTGTGCACCCAAAATCCGTTGCGCTGAAGGACTTTGTGCATGCTTGCACGGTTTTGTCCGGAAAATTATGGGCATGGTAGAATCAATCAGGTAGAGCAAGTTCTTCGCTCCGCCACTGATGCTTGGACGCAGTCTATACCTGAACCAGTCAGGGCCGTACTGATTCGGTGTGAAGAATGCGATCCGAACCGGTGTCGCTGTTGGCTTCCGGTCGATACGTACAGGTGCTGGATTATATTCGCCAATGTTACCCAATGGGCTTGATGAATAGCCCCGGGTTCCGCGGTTAACAACCTTTGGGTGACATCTCCTGGTCTTGATTGAACTGCTGTGCGCATATTGCACAGGTTTTGCCGGTCTTTATTCATCTTCTTTTGAACCTCTGCCGGAATGAAGGCGGCAGTCCTGGCACCGGCTCAAATTGAACTGGAGGCGGCGTAGTCAAATCATTATGAATAGCCTTGCCAATTGGTCCCTTGAATGGTCCCAGTCCACTCGTCTCATCATCATCATCCTTGTATACATGTGCCGAGGGTCAGTTCGTTCAAGTGAACACTACAGATAACCTGTTGAAGCGGACGACCGAGACCCAGTTCGATTCTCCTGTTCACACCACTTTTGTGGCTGGTCTGCTTCTATCTGCCGTATCTTTTGACCCTACCACAACTGAATGCGCATCATTGTCCTGCATCACAACTAGCATCTCCTTCGCAACATCAGCCGCACGACCACTCTCTAGAGACGAACGGTTGACATACCGGTGACCGGGTTCAGCAACCACTTCATGCAGTTCTTTAGTAGATGCTAATTTGGTGCCCACCTTCGTTAGTATCTTGTCTTCTCTTCCGTCATAGAAGAATCCCACCCGGCGGTCGCGTTGGTTTGCATGAAGCCTTCAGCGACCTCTTCTTTTCCTCATCATGTCTCTATCGACGGAGTTTACTCCGGTCTACCAGTTGGTCCTTATTGTGCTGTGTGACAATGCCGTAATCAGCCAGAGCAGCATTCAGCAATCCGGTAGCAGAGAGATCAGAGATACCACAACGGTCGCACGGTCTCGAAAGGTGTGGAAGCTGTCGGCTGTGTTGTGCAGCACCCTCAGCATCGCAATCGGAACTCACTGAACCAGCATGGCTGTCATCGGTTTGCCAGGCTTGCCAGACAAGCTTCACTGTTCTCATCGCTGTCCCTATCGGCATCTTGTCTTACCTTTGGCTTGTCTTGTATGGTCTGCTTCTTCCTCTTTTACGGAGGCTTCACACCTGTTCATCTTCTCTTCTGTCTCCGGATGCCATCACTGGTTGTTGTCGGGCCAACGCCTTCGATTTAAAGATACCTTTGTTTGCTGACTTTTGAGAAAATCCCCTTATTGAGCCGGCACCATTTTTAGTGGCTGGGCATTTGTCACCCGGGAATTCAGTGAGATCGCATCTGCACCTCATGATGTCGAACACGCTGTCGTACTCTTGCTTCATGTGTGTAAGCTTTTGACCTCGGCCATTTTTACGTTTTGAGGACCATTTCATCAGGTTCAACGTGATTGTGGTCAATCTCTATCTTCTGAATGATCCTGTGATCTGAAATCATGTTTGACTTTTCTCTTATGCATGGCTCCAGGGCTTCCTTCATCTGCGACGTCTCTCCATCTCCTATTGGCACCCACTTGACGAGGCTGGATTGGTCCCATACGCTCACAATGCCATCATTTACTAACGTTGGAACTTCCCGGTTTGTTGCGTTATTCCCAGATGGAGCAGCCATCTCCTTACATGTCTTAATATAAAATGCATGCACTTCACTGTTTAGGGCTTCTGAGAAGAGGTTGGTTGGTTATTGGTTTTACGACACGTCGACCGTTGAGTCATGTAGCGTCGCCAATCTCTCACGCCGATGGGTCGCGGGCGAAGAGTAGCGACAGGTGAGACTCGAACCCACAACCTTTCGATTGTGAGACGAGCATCTTACCCCTAGACCACTCGTCCCCTTCTGAGAAGAGCATTTGGGCGTGTTTTCAAGGGTGCAGCGTCTTCCATCTTGTCGATGGCCCTGCATTGATCATTTTAATGTTGCTAGGATTTACAAATTTCGCGACACCCAACGCGACGGGAGAGCAGACGGAAAAGTCACTGAACGACGCCGTTGGTCAGCGGGCATGAGCCGCGCGTGCCACTCGCTTCAAGTGACCGTTGTTCGCCCACTCGTGAGGACACCGCAAGGGCGGCACTCACTCGGCCACGCCTGCCGATGTACTGACAAGAAACTCTCGGAAGCCGCTGCCGTCGCGCACACCGCGCCCCAGACTCGGAAGCCGGCGCCTGGTGAACGAGGCATTCGACACTCGGGATCGTGACTTGAGGCCATGCTGTGCCAGATCGTAGGCCATGATATCTGTTATCGCTGTGTATCCGCTCTCTTTATACATGAACACGTAAATCGTACCTCGTTTTCATGCTCGTTCGTGTTTGCGCAAGTTGGAAACGACAGAACATTTTAATAAATTCAGCGAACATTTTAATTCATTTCATAATTCAGCGAACATCTTAATAGGATTGCTTGCATCTCAAATGTTGATGATGGTGCACATGATGGACATGGCGGTGGTATAATATGAGGTTGCGAATATTCGAAACCGCGAGGCACGGCAAATAGCCACCAACATTGACATCAGTGGCGAGTTATCTTACTATCTACAATGCTACATCCTTTGCAGACTTTAACGCCTGTGGGACTTATAATATTTTTGACGGCCATGCGCGTTATCAATAATATTTAAATTATATTTTGGGAACCTATTCTCTCATTATTCATATCAATCAGCATGCATTTTGGCTCCGAAGGAAGTTGTGTTGAGAAAAGGGTCTAATCATTCCACCCTAACACTCAATGCTCCGTGAGCTAAGGGCGGCGAAGGAAGGTGTTAGTCTAGGTGATTTTCGTGTGACGCAATTGGCATAATGCAAGCACCAGACATCTTCCAAGGGCAGATGAAGTTTTTACTTTCATACTTTTGACGTCATGAGTAATTTGGCCGGCCTCTTCTACATGCACCCCATTTGCATGCTCAAGGTTCCTTGTTTGTCAAGTGAAGTTTCCGGACTTCGTTGGGCAGAGGAATTTACATACCAAGAACAATTACAATTTGTAGGTCGGTAAGGTATCATAACTATCTATATAAACCTCTCAGAATGAGAAGAGCCTCTGGCTGAAACTATAATTTGTGCCTGCTTGCTCTGACGAGTGTTATATTTAGTGTAACTGGCTGAAGAGGGTCTTGTAATTGCGTCGTTTAGCATGAAATATGACCACTGTTACAACTTGTCATATTATACAGATATACTTTCTATATATAACAAGCATAGTAATTCGAAGTCCACATATTACATTCCAAGTCCTCTAAATCCACAGAATGCAATGTGATGGAGAGCGAAGGTTTACGTTACGGTCCACAAAAGTGAGTGGCATCAATGCGATCATATCCATGACACGACCTCGGCGAGACCCACCGCTTCTACCGTGCGTGCGTATTAAACCAGATGGGTGGATCAGTTGCGACGGCAAGGCAACCAAGGAAGTAAAATTACTGTCTCAATGGAGAACGAACAAGTTTGTGGTTGTCGAGGATATTCGGTAAGGGATAATTATCTTCCCATTGCAGCGCGGGGAATTCAATTTGACGACCCCACACTAAATTTTGCTATGAACAAGGTAGAGAGATGTGGTGAAAGGTGTGATATAGCTACATCCTTAAACTGGTAGAATTACCTGAAACGTGCTTCTTTACCTCTTTTGGTTGACCATCCAGGTCAGGCCAAGCAGGTCAATGTTCGTGTGCAGAGAGCCACCCGCCTTCGCCGTAGTGTTCGGGCCCTGGTCGTAAAAGAAGATCATTTCATGTTTCAATATTGATGATGTGCTAACTGAACACTTAGTCTAACACAGGTGACACGTGCATGTGGCATGTCAGAGGTGGCATGTCTGTCAATCCCGTCAACGTCCACCACCTGTAAATATGTGAAAACTGTTGAAGATGACAATTTTAGAAACAAATGGCATCGAGGAAAAGATAACGAGTGTAATCAAAACGGAACTAAATGTTGTCTACCCTTCTTATGAATATTCACCCCTACCCCAAAACAAAGCATAAAAACATTGTTGTTTGGAAGCAGGAGCAATTTTTGTAGCATCTTTTGCGGGGAAAATCCTGAATTTTCCAATCGAATTTGGAGACCCCAATCACAGAAATGAACTAGGCGTGTAAAATTCCACTGTGCGAATATGTTTTCCTCGCAGTAGCCTAGTGGAATTAACATAGCAAATGAAGCCACTGAAATATCATTTATTTTCAGCGTCTCGCCATTTTGCTTTTGGTTGCTTTCGCCACTCTCGTTCTACGTTTCGTTTCCTTTTCCCTTTATTTCTTACTTTCTTCATTTGTTCTTTATATTGTATTTATATTGATCTTTATCTTCTTCGTTCATATCTTTCTTTCTTGTCTCATTTCTTCCTTCTCATTTCACCCCTCTTCCTTCGTCTCTCACGTCCCTTTTCTTGCCATCCATCCCGGGCCGTCTCGCTGTCAAACGCACTCCACCGGTTTGACCATGTATCAGCAATACGCTGCCAATCAGCGGTCGAGTACTCCTCTGGTGACCGCGGCGCCAGTCGGGCCGGCACAGGATGCAGACCATTTCAACAATCGCCGGCTAACCAGGCCCCATCTCACGCTGACTACCGCAGAATAATTGGTCTCGACGCAGACCGGCGCACTTCGGCATGCATCAGAGGACGCGGTAGGTTGCTACCCTTCCTGGCCCACATCAGAGGACGTGGTAGGTTGCTACCCTTGCTGACTCACGTCAGAGGGCGCGGTAGGTTGCTACCCTTGCTGACCCACGTCAGAGGACGCGGTAGGTTGCCACCCTTGCTGGCCCAGGACGCGGTAGGTTGCCACCCTTGCTGGACCACATCAGATGACGCGGTAGGTTGCTACCCTTGCTGACCCACGTCAGAGGACGCGGTAGGTTGCTACCCTTGCTGGCCCGCATCAGAGGACGCGGTAGGTTGCTACCCTTGCTGACCCACGTCAGAGGACGCGGTAGGTTGCCACCATTGCTGGCCCAGGACGCGGTAGGTTGCCACCCTTGCTGGCCCACATCAGAGGACGTGGTAGGTTGCTATCCTTGCTGGCCCACATCGGAGGACGCGGTAGGTTGCTAACCTTGCTGGCCCGCATCAGTTAGCACGGTAGGTTGCTACCCTTGCTGACCCACGTCAGAGGGCGCGGTAGGTTGCTACCCTTGCTGACCCACGTCAGAGGACGCGGTAGGTTGCCACCCTTATCGGCCCACGTCAGAGGACGCGGTAGGTTGCTACCCTTGCTGACCCACGTCAGAGGACGCGGTAGGTTGCCACCCTTACCGGCCCACGTCAGAGGACGCGGTAGGTTGTTACCCTTGCTGACCCACGTCAGAGGACGCGGTAGGTTGCTACCCTTGCTGGCCCGCATCAGAGGACGCGGTAGGTTGCTACCCTTGCTGACCCACGTCAGAGGACGCGGTAGGTTGCCACCCTTATCGGCCCACGTCAGAGGACGCGGTAGGTTGCTACCCTTGCTGACCCACGTCAGAGGACGCGGTAGGTTGCTACCCTTGCTGGCCCGCATCAGAGGACGCGGTAGGTTGCTGCCATTGCTGGCCCGTATCAGAGGACGCGGTAGGTTGCTACCCTTGCTGGCCCGCATCAGAGGACGCGGTAGGTTGCTACCCTTGCTGGTCCGCATCAGAGGACGCGATAGGTTGCTACCATTGCTGGCCCGCATCAAAGGACGCGGTCGGTTGCTACCCTTGCTGGCCCATCACCGTGTCGGTCCATTCATCCATCCATGCTGTAATTAGATCCTGAGGGCTCAGCTTTTATTGTTCTTCATACCTCGCTCAGCCTGACGAGTTTTTAGCCCGTCAGCAAGCATGTAACAATGAGGAATGTCAGTGTGCCTCCAGGGTTCTGAAGGATGACGGATTCGGACGGGACGGTGGCATGTCAGGCACATGGGGGTGGGAACAAAGGCCAGGAACGATGCATCCCCATCAAGTGGAAACCCGCTAGTTTTACTGAGCGTCAGGGCGAACGCACATTGCGAGCTTTGCTTGCGCGCCCTAGGTGAATGCGTCATCTTTGAGAACACGGCCTATGGGAAATCTCATGAAACCGAAACACACACGCGTGAGCGGACGTCACCCGGCTCTCCTTTACGTGCGTGCCGCGGCGAGAATCGAACGCATGCGATGGAAATACAGTCTTGAGTTTTTATTTGCCCATAGTTAATGAAATAGTGCATTTCGTAAGCTACAATTACTCAGTCATAGTGTCAGCGATAGCAAGCCAAGAATGCACCATTTTTTACCTCTATGAATATATGTTACTTAAAAATCACCAAAATATTTATAGCACGTGCGCACCACATAAACCTCTTTCACTCATTACCCTAGTGTAGCCGATCAAGATGTCTGTCGTGGCATTGTGCAGCTACCACGCCATGACAGAAGCCTATGGGCGACTGGTCCTAGCCCGAAGGGAGGAAATTTTGCAGATGTGAGTAGCGAACGCGTACTTTGACAACGCATGGCCGCTCAGAAGTAAGACCAGATCATACTTTTCTCACACTTTTTCCATCTCTAAAAACATAATTATTATATTACAAACGCACACAGATACACTCTTACATAGCTTGGTGAAAAGTTGAGGCCAGCTGGCAGGGGTGGGGTGGGGGAGGGGTAAGGTCGAAGTCCGACTGCCACTTCCCCTGTGCTTTGTGGGTACACATCCGTTTCGGGATGGAAAAGAGCATACGTAACTCGAAATTTCCTCCCAGAAATCTTGCAGAGCAATAATACCTGCCATGAGTTTTCGGTTTGGGCCTAAGCAACGACAAACCTTTTCAGCTCGGGCATGCTTCAACACTCACCTGCTCCCCATCCATGCGTATCTCCATCAATGCTCACTTACGTTCAAAGAACTCCATCTGGGAGTTTCCGGCCTCGATGCGACTGCGGTTTCGCTCCAGCGACTGTTTTCATTGATGCCGACGTCCACCTGCGGCGAACTGATTCGGCGGTTTTCCAGTGGTTGATCCAGGAATTATTATGGGAGAGTTGTGGGGGGGGGGGGACATTTCCTCGGACGGACGCCTTTGGCGGAAAAAATCGTTAGGCAAGGGGGCTAGACTCGGGCATACTCAAGGGCGCCTTTTCCTAGGAAAATGCCTCATCTGGCGAGGCGCCTTTGGCTTTAAAAAAAAACCTGAACGGAGGGAGGGGGAGGGATGCACTAGAACCTTAATGAAAGGGGGCTCCGTTCCAAGCCTGAAGGCAGCTACCTTTCCATCGGAGGAGGAACATTCCCCAACTCCTCCCTCCTGTATCCACCACTGCCTTCTTCGCTACTCTGCCTTAGAGTCCGCAGACCATCTCCCGCATCGACAGCTTTCTGCCTTCTGACGACAGCTTTCTGCCTTCATTGCGATGTGGGGTAGGGCCTTCATCGACTTCCGTAAAGACTGAGTCGTTGTCCGATTGCATAATACCAGTGTTGTAACACTAGTGGCACAAAAAAAACACTGCCACAATTTGATAAACGCATGATGCTGTTCACCGAGCCCGGCCGGCCGCCACGTCCTTCGTGCTGCCCCTCTCACTACTGACCGTCTTCTGGTCCATGCCCGCCGCGGGCGATGCGCCGACCGACCCGCCGCGGTCAAGGTCACGGCTCCGAGTAACTTTCGCCACATGGCGTGCGGGCGTCCCCACCAAAACGTGGCGAGCATAAATACGAGATTTTGGCTAGTAATGCCATTGCTTACGATAAATGGGTTTTAAAACCATTTAACGCATGCATTCTAAGCCAAGGTAATGCTTCAACAAAGTTCCTCTTGTAAATTGCAAGGTTGGTGGTGCCAAGTGCGAGCGAGAGAGTGAGAGGGAAAGGGAGAGAGGGAGAGGGAGATGAGATGAAGATGAAGATGAAGATGGAGATGGAGATGGAGGTGGAACGAGTTCATGGAGATGGAGGTGCGTAGAACGAGTTCATGTTCCACACGTGCCCCACGACATTTGTACATCGCTGTCAGACGATTGTCACTAGACTTGCAGCAGTGCGCCTCGGAACACAAAAAAAAAACACCGCTAACTCAGTAGTGACCTGGAAAGGCAACATATGTTTTAGAAGATCATGTGAAAGCGATACAAGTCGATGTATCAGACGATATCTTCAGGTCCCACGTTTTGCATCAATTCCTACCCCAGTCAGGATTAATTGAGCTAAAGAGACGGCAGCATCTATCGAGGGCCTAGTGGCTCATCGCGACACATTATCTGCAAATATGGCCGTGTGTGAAACGGTAGATGTAATAAATAATCGAAAGAGGGTCGAAAATATTACTCCTCCTGTACAATTCCTTGCTCTTGCACATGAAGGGCAGACAGGTGCGTGCGAAAGCTGATCTCAAAGACCGTGGCCGAAGAAATTCTTCAGACAAATTATATTTCCAGGAACATCAGTTGCATGCATCCTTCCCAGAAGCGCCGATGACTTCGCCTGACTATATGCTGGTGCATCCAAGTCCAGACAACCGTCTATGGTATGCTGTTTTATATCGAAGCCGTGTGCGATGGATTCGATCAGACAAAGGATAGTATCCGCTGAACTGTGGCCACTGTGGAAACATCCCTGACAAGCATTTACTTTGTTGTTGACTTTCAGGAAGTACCTCAGCGGAAAATTAACAAGCTTTTCGAAAAGCTTGCATGCACAGCTGGAAAGAGCCACGAGTTATTAATCAATTAAATTGTGCTTATTCATACCAGGCTTCTGACTTGCAACAATATAGTTTTCAGCGAATTAAGCGCAAAACTGCTAGCCGACAACAAGTTATTAAATGAAATGAGAAGCTGTAGACTTAGTTGAAATGAGTCGTAAAAAGGCACAGTGCAGCCGATCCAGATCAAATGTGTTACCGCTCAGATTAATAGGTACGTGAAGTTTATACATTGCGAAGGGCCGGTCGCGGTAATAGGCATCTCTTCCGAGCCTAAGTGGGCTTGTACCTGCGCAGAACGTATGTCCACCGAATGCATCGGCATGTCCTCTGACAAGGCAACCCTGAGCTGCGGTGTCCCCAACCCGCTGTAACCAGCCATGGCACATGGGGCTTGGCACTTTCTCCCTTCTTCCACGAACGCAATTTGTCCAATTTCCTCTTCCACTTTGCCCCTTCTTTCCATGAACGCTCATTGACGTAATGTAATGTGAAATACGGTGAGAATGATCCCATCAACGCTCCCCTGCAACTAATTGTATGCCGTTATCCTATAAACCTTCCGTGTGGCATTAAATATATTGTTCTCGTGGAGTTAGTTTGTTAGTTATTTCGGGTTTAGGACGTTTCTGGCGGTCTCTTCCTCCAGTTATTCGTTGCGGATGGCGAGCAAGCAAATTGTTGCGGACCGAAAATGGACTATATCGATATAGAAATGAACTGCGCGTTGGTTAACTCGGCAATGGCTATGATCGACCGACAGCTTTTTGAGACATCGGCTTGCAAAGGGAAGGCTGATAGTTCGAACCCCACCACCATGTACATTTGTGTGCTACTCCTGCCGTGCCTATGTCACTATTGATACTCAGTTACAGCTAATGATGACGAAGAAATCGATGCAATTTTAATTCATGAATACATCGTAAGTCAACAATTTGACATGCGACATCAAAACAGTCTCGTACGCTACACCCCAGCTGTATTTCAATCATCAAGACATCAACATTGCGTGTGGCTACCGATATTTGCCAACTACGGCATGCAGTTATTCACAATGCATACGTACACACACACAAGCAACTACCACACTACCTCGGTGTAATAATCACATAATTGCACTATAGAAATATCATGAGCGTGGAAAGTAGCACCAACTACAACCCGACCATCTGACGATTACCAAATTAGGCTCAAAATCGGCAGAAAATGCGCCAGATGGAAACCCATTAACTTCTCCATCAGTCCTCTCTTTCTCATTGAGCGTCGCACCAGCTGGTAGGGTACCGAGTACACGGCGTGTAGTTGATCTGACTGCCATTCCCGGAAGCAGCGACATCGGGCGCTATCATCTTGATTGCGGGTATCAGAAGTATGCCATAAAACACCTCGTCTCGATACAGACAGATAGCGATTTACCAGCCAAGCAAAAAGCCGCGGACCAATGAGGTCGATCTCATATTGCAACTGCGGTCGCGACAACCGACACGCGATAACGCTGCTTGCGCGGGCATTAACAAAGCAGCCTGACGCACAAAAAAACAACAAATAGAAGACGTGCAGGCACTCCCGCCGACTTAATGTTGACAATCACAAATCACGTCTGCATACATAACGCAATATCTCGTGCTTACGTCGGTTCCTTGATAACAGTGGCGCATACACAAACCGAGGTGTCTACGCGCAATATAATCGGTGATCAACTAGACTTTGAACATCATGCAAAACGACACGAGTCGCCGGCGCTCACATACATCCATCTACACACGGGCTGAGTAATACGTTACCACAACACTCACTAGATGACACCATTAACGCGCACTAAGCGGGTTCTTGACCAGGTCCATAACGTCTCCTTCTTTTTCTTTCGCCATTTGCTTCGACAGATAGTCCCTATAATGGAGCAGCTATTAAAATTGTGGAGTGACTGTCTGGCCCTAGTACTGTCGGAAATTCCTAAAAAATATATTCCCTGCAGTAACATGCTGTTCGAACTCAAGTGCTGATATTGGAGAGATCCCAGACCAAGGGTCATCAACTCGGGGGAGGAATGAGTCCCCCTGGAAAACTTGGGCTTCATAGGGTGGGAAATGATGTAGGAAAATGAGTTATCGCATATGGTGCAATGACTTGTTTCCGGTTTTATGGGGATGAGCTAAGACAAGTCTTATGAGCAAAAGAAGATCAACGTTATATAAACCGCTGATTTAAACATACACTTCATGCACCTTCAGATTGACGGTCTCAGCTTCTTAACAACATCTTATAATTTTCAGATGGCAATATAATATGAGTTGATAGACAACGTGGGCGAATATTACCGATATAGCGGAGTCGAGCGCTAAGAACACGTCGGGTAACCGTACCTGCACGGACAACTTGTTTCTTAGGTTTGGACTTCCAGCTCAGGAAATTTATCTGAACATCTGCAGCTAGGGATTATTATTGTCTATCCATATTTATCATCACAGTGCTAAAACACAGCAACACACAAACCAGCATCACTCGAGCAGAACTACACGGGCAGCACTACACGGGCAGCACCACACGGGCAGCACTGCAGGAACAGCACCACATGGGCAGCACCACAATAACAACACCACAGGAGCAGCACACACGGACAGCACCACAAGGGGGGGGCAGCACACGGGCAGTGCCCTGTCCGCACTTGTACACCACCTTTCTCCCAAACAAAAACAAACAAGCAAAAACCATGCAAGTTCAGATTTTCAGTCAGGAGCACCCACATATCATGTAATTATGGTTCCAACGCAATGATAAATAAAGTTAAGCAAAACGTATCTTAACCCTCACCAGGCCGGGGGTTCTTGACACCCATCTCCTTCTCAGAACTTTCCAGGAAAGCGACCGCATGAATAGACGCAGACAAACGAAACTATTAGTAGCTTCTTATACACCTGTTTTCCATATTTCGTACATAGTTCAGATTTAGGTGATCAAAAGTAATTGACCTGAGATGGGTCAAAGAGAGTAATGTTCCAAAATCTTGAAAGTGTCGCCATTCAGTTGTAACACATCGAGACAGATCATGGTGTTCTTTCGTCTTTAACACGCGCACTGGAGGGGTGGGAGAGGGGGACGAAATCCGCACATCCCTCCGGTTTTTCGTAAATAATTCCCGATTTTATTGGTCGATATACGTCATTTTTGCGTACCTGCTTAGAAATGTACGGCGCATCGTTTAAAATAAGAAAAAAACAAAAATCGGCCGCAGATTTTTCGAGTTAGAGGCCGTTCAAGTCGAGACATTTAGTAGCGCCGGACCACAAAAATCGGCGCTGAAGCGCTTCCTGTATATCGGGAAAAGGGAAGTGTTCTTGGCAACGGTAGCGACTTGTTTGATGCATATTGTTATGCTATATAGCTTCAAGGTCATGTTAGGTTACGGAGTCAGTCAGGTCAAGTTCATGACAGGTCAATGGAACCAAACTTGGTCAACTGGAAGGTTGTCATAAATGCAAATGACTGTCATGCGATTGATGTCATTTTGCATGTTACTCCTTGTTACGCATGTTACTGCATGTTACGGATTTTTTTCCGCATCCAATTCGGAAAGTTGAATTTGGGATAGTTTTCAATGCCGAAAATGATAAATAGCATGCAATAATAATTTGGGGTTAAAATATGTGAAAGGTCAATGAGATAAGGTCAGGTCAAGTACCATATATATTCTATGCAATCCCATTTTAAACAGAATGTTGTCCCCCGCGAAGTCCTATCTGAATTCGGTTTCAGTGTCGCCAAAGGCGCGCGATACGGCATTGAAAAGCCAACCAACGATCAGAGATGACCTGACCTCACGCGATCTCACCGCATTTGACATGATTTAACCTTTCTTTGAAATTACTTTCATAACAGTTCACACTTCGAAGAAGGCTGAAGTGATCGATTTATCAACGCATATGTTGTTTCAATGCGATCTGATGTCATGCTACGAGGTCGGTCAGAAGCTGGACAGCTTACAAAGATTCTTCAGTAGCAGTTCTTCCGCGGGAAAAATTGTAGTTACTTCAAACGTAATGTACCGAGGGTATTCTAGCTTGATCATACTTGACCGGACCATATGGCGTGACCTGACTTCACCATAGGATTTTCCGATATCTATATATCCATATATTCTGAGAGAGAGATATATATATATATATATATATATATATAGATAGATATATATATATATATATATATATATATATATATATATATGTGTATATATATACATATATATATATATAGATAGATAGATATATATATATATATATATATATATATATATATATATATATATATATATATATATATATATATATATATATATATATATATATATATATATATATATATATATATATATATATACATTAACATCAGCTTGTCATGACGTTTCTCTTTATTTCAAAGCTTCGTCAGTTTGAGAGCACGTCACACCGCAATTACGCCAAATAATTACTTGGATTTTCAAAGATCACCGGACAAAACTTGCACATCTCCTTCCTCTGGACGCATACATTTCACACTCGATGGTACATACACGCTGTACATCACCATTCCACAGCACAGGTTATCGTTTCACCATTTCACAGCAATCAGGTTATCGTTTTTTTGTATTCTCTCCACCCCGGTTAACATCCGTGCGTAGAAGCCCTATAGATCTCTGTTCCCTAATGCGTCTAAACTGCGTTGAATTTTGCCACTCTTTCCAGACCAACTACCCGCATGTCTTCAATAGAATGACCGTCCTCACGGCAATGAACTGCAACGGGAGTGCTGTACTGTTTTCGAATACTTGATAGATTATTTTCTTTGCGGGTATATAAAGTTAATCCTGTTTCGCTAACATACAAATTTAAGCTGCATTTTGCGCACCATATGTCATATACTACATTATTCGTCCTGTATACAACCGTCCTAACATAAGTGCACTAAATTCCAGTGGGACCCTTCACCTTGTCAACCCCCCCCACATGCACACGTTTACACTTGCTTCCCCTGGGTCCTGCCTACCATGATTTTCTGGGTTTTGCTGTGCACAAGATGGTCTCGAAGATTTTGCCCTCTTTTGTAGGCTACCCTTGAGTTAGTTGGAAATACCATTTTTAGCTCTTCCGATTTGTCTAAAATATTACGTTTTTCTGATAATTCCTCTTATACCAGGTAAATAGGTACTGAAGGTCACTATCAAGGAGACATTTTTCCTTCGTGCCTTCCTACTTTTTGTAATCAGTAGTTCCCCCCCCTCTGCATTTTGTTCACCCTATCCAGACTCCCACTTATGATTTTATGTGGATATCCCCCCCCCTGCTAACCTTTCTCCCAGTGTTCCAATCTGCCGCTTGTAGCCCTCCTCATCTGTACATATCCTCTTAGCCCGCATGGCTAATCCGAGGGGAACAGCGCGCTTGACATGGGGGGGGATGATCGGCCAGGTAATGCAAATACGCTTTGGTAACCGAGGGTTTAGAGAAGATATCTGTCTGGAATTCCCCATTTACCAAGCTTACGGAAACGTCTAAGAATTATATTGTCGCTATAGAAAACCTTAGATTCACTTGAATATTTCAGTGAATACCATTCGCTGTTGCATGGAACCGTCGGAGTTCTTCCTCCCGTGTCCAGATTCCAAAAATATCATCAATGTAGTGATAGAAAATTAATGGCTTGGGAGAAAATTCACGCAACAGCCATGATTCTCATTGCCCTAGATATGTACATGAATAATTTCTGTCTAATTTAGATCCTATCGCCGTACCCTCTATTTGCACGTAGTTATCAGAATTCCATATCCTATAGTAATTGTTGTCCAAAACCATACCGATCATTTCCAACACCTTGTCTGTTGGAATTCCTGGGCATGGTCTAGCTTCTGAGGCCTGCCGACAGGCCTCAATTCCCTCGACACGAGGCACACTGGGATATAATTTTATCACGTCCATGCAAAACATTAGCGGTTTGAAGCCATTCTTTTCTGGAAGGGGCTGCTCCACCTTTGCAAGCATGCCTAAAAAAGTGTGGGGTGTCCCGCACATAGGTAGGCTGGGCCTCCATGTGTGCTCGCAGCTCCCGCTTGGCAACTTCAGCTACTCGTTCTGTGGCATGGCCCCGCCCACTAATTATGGCCCTTATGGGGTAGCCTTCCTTGTGCAGCTTCGGGTTTCCTCTGGTTCCAAACTCCGACGGTTCCATACAACAGCGAATGGTATTCACCCAAATATTCAAGTGGATCTAAGGTTTTCTACAGCGACAATATAATTCTTGGACGTTTCCGTAAGCTTGGTAAATGTGGAATTTCAAACAGATATCTTCTCTAAACCCTCGGGTACCAAAGCGTATTTACATTACCTGTCCAATCATCCCCCCCCCCATGTCAAGCGCGCCGTTCCCCTCGAACTAGCCATGCAGGCTAAGAGGATATGTACAGACGAGGAGGGCTACAAGCGGCGGATTGGAACACTGAGAGAAAGGTTAGCAGGGGGGGGGGGGATATCCACATAAAATCATAAGTGGGGGTCTGGATAGCGTGAACAAAATGCAGATGGAGGAACTACTGATTACAAAAAGTAGGAAGGCACAGAAGAAAGATGTCTCCTTGATAGTGACCTTCAGTAGCTATTTACCTGATATACGAGGAATTCGCAGAAAAAAACGTCATCTTCTAGACAAATCGGAAAAGCTAAAAATGGTAATTCCAACTAACTCAATAGTAGCGTACAAAAGAGGGAAAAACCTTCCAGACCATCTTGTGCACAGCAAAACCCAGAAAATTATCTTAGGCAGGACCCAGGGGAAGCAAGCGTGTGGCAATAACTGTGTGATATGTAAACGTGTGTATGTGGGGGGGGGTGACAAGGTGAAAAATCCCACTGGAATTGAGTGCACTTATCATAGGACGGTTGGATGCAGGACGAATACTGCAGTATATGGCATATGGTGCGCAAAATGCAGCTCAATTTTTTATGTTAGCGAAACAGGATGTACTTTATATACCCACATAGAAAATCACCTATCAAGTATTCGAAAACAGTATAGCACTCCCGTTGCAGTTCATTTCCGTGAGGACGGTCATTCTATTGAAGACATGCGGGTAGTGGGTCTGGAAAGTGTGGCAAAATTCAACGCAGTTTAGACGCATTAGGGAACAGAGATGGATAGGGCTTCTACGCACGGATGTTAACCAGGGTAGAGAGAATAAAAAAAAACGATAACCTGATTGCTGTGAAATGGTGAAACGATAACCTGTGCTGTGGAATGGTGATGTACAGCGTGTATGTACCATCGAGTGTGAAATTTATTTGTCCAGAGGAAGGAGGTGTGCAAGTTTTGTCCGGTGACCTTTGAAAATCCAAGTCATAATTTGGCGTAATTGGGGTGTGACATGCTCTCAAACTGACGAAGCATTCAAATAAAGAGAAACGTTTTGACAAACTGGCGTTAATTTAACTAATAATACGGAGATATAGCTGAATATTGATATATATATATATACGTATGCGCCAGGTAACTCTCAACATCAAGGTGATATCACTGGGTCGGCCTATCATGACCTTTAAGGACCTCAGCATGCCCGACAATACAAAACAAAACAAGCTGTGATATGAGCTCTAGGCTACATTGGCTTCCCAATGACATTTTTTCCTGTGCCTCTAGCACGCATAGTTCGGAACCTGGTTTTGAAGGCTGATTCTGACCGAAGCTGTTTCTTTGCTTGTTTATTTATTTGGGCTTAAGGAAGCTACAGCTAAAGAGGCCCCCCTCCTTGGGGGGCTCCTGAAAGTGGATTTGCCGACCGGCCCGGTGAGGGTTACACGTCATAATATTGCAGTCACCCTGCTAAAAGTCAGATCCATTATGAACCACTAGCACCCACCTCTCCCGGCTGGCACATGCACATGGCTACAGCTGGCATACACCGATCATATACCCCTTCACATGGCCACAGCTGGCATACACCGATCATATACCCCTTCGGATATTTTAGTTTTAAATTGAAAAACCTTTTCGACATTCGGCATATCGGAGTTTTCTGAATCGATAAATTGCATGGGCTTGTCTAGGGTGGCATTAGAGCATCAGTGGTCGTGCTAAGCAGAGTTATTTATGCACACCAACAACCCACCACTTGCCTGTGGAACTCCAAATGAACAACATGATGAACAAGAACCATTCTTACCAACCTAATTACGAAATTAATAATCAATTATCACAACCTATGGAAGCCAATTAGCTTGCCGTCGATGTTCCCGAACAGCGTCGGCACAACTGCATCGTTCCCCACCTTATCGAGCCAACCGCGGACGCAACTTTTCAGCTGGGGGTGTACTGCCAACACATTGTGCATAAAAAAGCAGCACTCGACCAGCTGATCTATACGGGCGTGCAGTGGAAATGACTTGGATGTGCAGTGGCAAACGGCGTCAAACCCTCGTCCGAGTAGCTTGTCACCAAGACACACAGACATGTTCTGAACGCGTCTGTGGAGAGCAATGGCCTGCCCGAAACATGTGACCCGTACAGCGGTGGCCATCCACTGGCAGCGCGGCCACCTACCAGTTGTGCACCATGATCTTCTGCACGGTGAGCAGGGCACACAGTCGCACGTTCGGGTCGTCCGACAGCATCTTCTCCATCACACATCGCTTGCCGCCCAGTGTTTCGATGATGCTGCAGATCCAGTCAGGTCAGGTCAGATCAGACCAAGTTAGGTCAGCGAGACACAACAGTTGGCTCAACAAATGTACCCGTCGTTAGGCCTCTGAAAGGTCCTAACAGTACTCAAGACACCCAGGGGTGACCAAGACAGCATGCGTCTGAAGTGCTCGACCTCTTAATGAATAGAAAACGTTTTGTTCTGTTAATTTTGAGATCTTCAAAAGCGTAGCACGCCCTCTGACCAGGACTTTCTGTGATCTTTTGGTTGCTTACAGTACATATTTTGCTCGGTTTTTATTCGGCGTTTATTGCATACCTTGGCCCCCTCACAAATATACCACCTAGGCTGAGAAAAACCAAAACATACCTGTATCTGCCATTCCTTTTAGCAGAACCTGCGAATTGTCGTTGACCGTTCGACCCCCTCCTTCTGTCAGAGGGGGGGGCGAAACTATCCTCACTCCAACTTTTGTTCTAGACCAGGTAGAGAAACTCGGTTTTCACCATCGCGTAGCGTCATCATTTGTCTGTTGAGCGATGTGAAGAAATGTTGTCCGGCTTTTACTGTTGACCATTCAGGTCGGATAAAGAGGCTAAAGTCGAGATATCGCCGACCGATAGGTCTATTCACCCAATTTTAGACTTTTAGCCGGTTACCAAATGACATTTTTTAGTAAAACTTGGCGCAAAAGGCTAGCCAAGCTTCTGGCGGACACGATATTAACACAACGCAAATGCAAGGTGAAGGCCCCGCGCGGGATGCGTCGGAACCAACGCAGATTTTTTCCTCGCTCGAACGTAATTCGACGATAACTTCCAAACTACCGACGACAAAACGATGAAACAAAGACAAGCGCACTTGGAATGCCGCGTTGGGTTGGGTTGGGATGGGTTGGGTTGAGTTGGGTTGCGTTTGGTGGGACTTAACTTGGTCAGGCAAAGCCACACTGGCCAAGAGTGAGCCTGACCGCCTGAGCCTGTGTCAGACGGAACCTTTCTCCACATTGCCGCCACTATGGCAGTCAGTACCTGGCGATGCTATTCTAGCGACCCTGTGACAAGCTCGACTGAGTTCAGACCCCTGTGGAGCATCGGAGATCGTTGGATAGTCCTTTGTTTACCTGTTTGTAGGCGAGGTTGTGCACGTCGCCTAAAGGATAGACGCTTGTCTGGGTCGTTACCGCACACATCCGGAAGAGGCCCCACCAGATGGGGAACGAGGGAACGAGCGAAGCAACTGCTCGCACCGAAGTTTGGACTCACTTGATGCTAGGTGGCATCGAAAAAAAACACTTAGAAACTTGGCTATATTGTGCTTGCACTTCCACCAACACCAACACCAAAGATGTCAGCTGCACATCGGCTTTTTTCTCGCCAAGGCTGTTTTTATTAACGGAAGTTTCCCGCCTCATGTTTTGCGTCTTAACTCCACAAATTCGTCATCTAATAATAACGTCAAAGCCCATCTTACTATATCAGCTTACGCATAACGCCTTCCTCTGTTCTTCATTGAACTCTGGAACGGGCAGTCACGGCAATCTCGTTTTTATTGATCATTCTCATGTCAATTCTCATGATATTGACAAAAGCTGATGTACTTTGGAGTAAAACTGGCAGATAATAACATATCTTTACAGCCAAATATCGGCATATCTATCGGTCATAGTGCCTCATGACTACTCAACGGCAATTATATCGCCGGTGCTCTCAGCTATGCATGTTTCTGTTGATTCTTTGCGAACAGCAACGAGCTGTTTTCCGTGTTGTTTTTACAACCATACATACAACGTTTGGGATCAGCAATTTCTCAAGTACTGCCATGTGTTCGTGGAATGTCAGGCTTGTGAAACTAGCTTGTTTGTGCCTGTATGATGCAGTGCGACAAGCCTGTGCCTGTTTGTGTAGCCTGTGAAACTAGATGCAATACGATTACATATCATTACGCATTCAATTGCAGAGCTGAACGTATGGTTTTATGATGGGTAATCTCCAGCTTACTAAAATACGGTCGGATCTTCTTCGTCTCCCCGGTTTCTCCTTAGCAATAAGTGCGATGCGTTAGTATACTGTTGCAACGATGTCAGGAACCACTACCCAAAGCGATACTGCTGTGCCTACATGCCAGCACTGACCACACAAAACTAGCTCCTTTCAAGTGGGCTACACGTAGTAAAAAAAACAACAGCAATCCTCTGAAATATCCACCAGGGAAGTAATAGGTGGGCCGGATCGAATCTCCTGAGTTAAGAACAAAGTCCCCTTCCTCGCGACGGACAAACCCACTGGCGTTCGGCCGCACTGGGTGGCGACCAGCCGCACGCCAGGTCAGGGGTTACCGCGCTACAGGGTGTCGACGGTCACTCACTGTTTGCCTCTGGAGCAGTGTCTGACGTAATCCCCGATATCGTGGCAGGCGACAGTCACTCACTGTTTGCCTCTGGGGTAGTGTCTGACGTACTCCCCGATGTCGTGGCAGGCCGCGGTCACTCACTGTTTGCCTCTGGGGTAGTGTCTGACGTACTCCCCGATGTCGTGACAGGCGACGGTCACTCACTGTTTGCCTCTGGGGTAGTGTCTGACGTACTCCCCGATATCGTGGCAGGCGACGGTCACTCACTGTTTGCCTCTGGGGTAGTGTCTGACGTACTCCCCGATGTCGTGGCAGGCGACGGTCACTCACTGTTTGCCTCTGGGGTAGTGTCTGACGTACTCCCCGATATCGTGGCAGGCGACGGTCACTCACTGTTTGCCTCTGGGGTAGTGTCTGACGTACTCCCCGATGTCGTGGCAGGCGACAGTCACTCACTGTTTGCCTCTGGGGTAGTGTCTGACGTACTCCCCGATGTCGTGACAGGCGACGGTCACTCACTGTTTGCCTCTGGGGTAGTGTCTGACGTACTCCCCGATGTCGTGGCAGGCCACGGTCACTCACTGTTTGCCTCTGGTGTAGTGTCTGACGTACTCCCCGATGTCGTGACAGGCGACGGTCACTCACTGTTTGCCTCTGGAGTAGTGTCTGACGTACTCCCCGATGTCGTGGCAGGCGACAGTCACTCACTGTTTGCCTCTGGGGTAGTGTCTGACGTACTCCCCGATGTCGTGACAGGCGACGCTCACCACCAACTGGTCCTTGGACGTCTGGATCAGGTGAATCTGCCGGCACGATTCAACGTCAACCGTCACTCTGAAATACCACACACCGGCAGCGAGCCCTGCCGGCCGAGGACAACACAGCGGCTCTAGCTGGCCGAACACAACACAGCGGCTCTAGCCGGCCGAGCACAACAGAGCGGCTCTAGCCGGCCGAGAACACAGTGGCTCTAGCCGGCCGAGAATACAGCGGCTCTGGCCGGCCGAGCACAACACAGCGGCTCTAGCCGGCCGAATGCAACACAGAGGCTCTAGCCGGTCGAACACAACACAGCAGCTCTAGCCGGCCGAGAACACAGCGGCTCTAGCCGACCGAGCACAACACAGCGGCTCTAGCCGGCCGAACACAACACAGCAGCTCTAGCCGGCCGAGAACACAGTGGCTCTAGCCGGCCGAGAATACAGCGGCTCTAGCTGGCCGAACACAACACAGCGGCTCTAGCCGGCCGAGCACAACAGAGCGGCTCTAGCCGGCCGAGAACACAGTGGCTCTAGCCGGCCGAGAATACAGCGGCTCTAGCCGGCCGAGCACAACACAGCGGCTCTAGCCGGCCGAATGCAACACAGAGGCTCTAGCCCGTCGAACACAACACAGCAGCTCTAGCCGGCCGAGAACACAGCGGCTCTAGCCGACCGAGCACAACACAGCGGCTCTAGCCGGCCGAACACAACACAGCAGCTCTAGCCGGCCGAGAACACAGCGGCTTTAGCCGGCCTAGAACACAGCGGCTCTAGCCGACCGAGCACAACATAGCGGCTCTAGCCGGTCGAGAACAAAACACACGACTTATTTACTTCCAACGCAATACCAACACAACAGTCGCTGCCTCACTGGGCAACAACCAGCTTCATAATGCCACCCCTCTAAAAATACCACAAATCCAATCGCTATTGTTCGATAGGTCAGCATATTTCAGCCTCACAACATTGCATATCCATATCCAACAAAAAACCAAGAAAGGCTTCATGAATACAAACCAAAGCCAACAGACAGGTAAATGAGGAGCGAACCTCTGTAAACTAACTTCTCCACCCGAGACACCGACAGGAAAACGTGATCACCACACAAGCTGCAGATGAGTAACTTATGTTCCATACAGCTCATCCAAGTAGCGCTCGCCCTTAGCTCCGTATACTTGCGTATCGTGGGTTCGAACTGGTCAATAGCTTGTGATTCAAGTAGTTTTCTCATCCAGAGGTGCTTATACGCCGCTAAAATGCTTCTACAAATATATATCACAAAAAGCACCACAAGCGGCATCGGAAGCTCGTCTATGCTCGTGGTTAAAGCAGACATGTATATGTGCCCGATCAGCACATCCAACGGCCTGCCAGTGGAGCCTGGACAGCCAGCATACATAGCCCACATAGCATGCATAGCAAGCATCTTTTATCGGGCTACAATGAAAAGGAAGACAAAGGCCTGACCAGACCATTTTATAGGATGAATTAAGCTGGATGGCAGACAAACAACTGGCTCGCCGACGGAGCGCTTCAATATTCGCGTAGCACTGGCAGTCGATGCACCGTACCACTTCAGTACAGTACCCCTCATCCGCCTGACAAATAAGTCGCTCGGCGGCTTACATTGAGGGTGGCAATGGTGCATTCTGTTACAGCAGCCAACATAAAGACATGCGTACGTTGCGACTGCTCCCATCAGCTTGTTAACTACGGCATGATGACACGTCGAGTAGTTAGTGCGTCAAGAAAGGCGAATTCCGAAAATCGGCACTTCGCGATCACATCGATCGAATCAGATGTAGCAGAGCACATGAATACCCGTTACAAGCGTCGTACTGCTCTTCGCAAATTGGTCGCGAGCCCCCAGGAGGCTCGACGTCATCACTGACCAAGATCTTCAGCAGCTGGTAGTTGTTGTCGTTCAGCCTGTTGGCGTTCTCGCGCCAAAACTTGTCGGACTTGTGCACCAATGACCACTCCAGTCGACCCGATTTCACCTCAGTGCTGTACTCATCAAACGAGCTGCAGGCGGCGCATTCAGAACTCACTGACGCACTGACGCACTGAATATTCATCATAAAGCGCTTCACCACACACACACATTACACAACGGAAAGTCTTGTTGCACTGCGCTTCAGTTGCCATGGTTACGCTAAGCGGACCGAAACCATCTGACAGGTACGCTGATGGCTGGAATAAACTGGCTACACAATACCCAATTGTTCTGCATGTGCCATTACGGCCGCCATCAAGAAGGCGTGAGTGGCTCATAACGGTTCGCGTGAGCTTGTCAAAGTTTTGGAAGCTAGTATGATAAACAGAAACGTTTAAAAAACTGCTGTAAGTTTTCCATCAAGAAGACGAATATTGATCGTATGTTTGAAGGCATGACATTATGACGATCTGTCGGTTAGGTATATTTGTAACTATTCAATTAAACAAAAGCATTTTCAGCTTTCATCTAAGATTTCATGAGCCATGGATCATGGACAGCTGCATCACAAGCGAAAGCTAAAAACATATATTACGTTACAAATATATTGGGTGTAATGATACGTAGTGTGTAGTGTAGTCATATGCAAATCCATACAAATATATGAAATAAATATTACAAATAAAATACTATTGAATAAATATTCTTGAAATGGGCAATTTGAACGTAGGTCACCTAAAAAACTAATTGGAGGGTTGCCCTTGTGATACCACGTCAAAATATCATACTGTGGGGAAGTTCGCGTGCACATCGAGTGTGAAGCACCGCATAAACTCTTCGACAGAGGTAGCAAACTCCACTTTTGAGCTGCATTCAAAATGGAGAACCTCCAGCACACTTTGGATGTTAGGACCTTTTTGAGAAATACCTGTCGAAGTAAACTGTGAATAATCTCGACCCTTATATCGTGGAACGTGAGACACAGTACACATTGGGATCAAAGCAGTCAAGAGCATGAGCTGTCTCAATACGGGGCGAAGAATCGGGCTTCGCGTTATCACTCGGCCCGAGCATATTCCGCTCTACAAAAGCACTTGCATAAGCAATTGAGGCTTCACTGACGTCATATCTAATCGACTTGTCACAGCACTTGTACCTTGCATGGATGGGCGGGGCCAGCGAAGCGGCCTGCATTCAACAAGATTGCTTAAACTCCAATTCCCACCCTCACCATGCCTTTCCTGCTATATTATTTATTGGGCGGCAGATACTTCGGAGAGAGCCGAAAGTTAAGCGGCAGCACGCCGTGTCTGGGAGCTGTGTGCCGCTGACCCGGCTGACCCCGCTAGCCGGCGCTGACCTGAGGTCCTGCACGCTGGCGGTGAGTGTCTCGGTGAGGAACTCGGCGTCGGCCCGCAGGTCCTCGTCGGTGCTGTACCGCTGGCTGATGAGCTCCAGGTGGCGCAACACCTTACACTGCACCATCTGGATCGAGTTCTCGCGCACCACGCTCGCGTCCTGAGGCTTCTCGATCAGGTTCTGCAGACGGTAACCACGTGCATTGGTCAGGACACCATCCGACTGCCGAGGTCTGGTCAGGACACCACCCGACTGTCAGCGCTTGTCACGTGCACTCATCAGGACATGCGCCCAACTGCCAAGCACAGTTAAGGTCTGTCACCATGGGGACACCACCTGACTACCACTGTCTGCGTCCGGGCGCCACGTACACTAAACATGGGACCATCCGTGTGGCTTAGATCGGCGGTATGATGTTACCGTCATCACCAACAGACCACCTCTAGCATGATGTGTAGCGGAACATTGGCGACCATCTGCATCGGCATCATCAAGCTCTGTATCGTTCAAATTCGGCCGCTGCCAGTGATCCCTCGGGCTCGGCGGTGTCTGACAATCTGGCACGAACGGTGAATGCCAGCAGGTGGCACGAAGTGGTTATAATTATTGCAAAACTGGCTACAACTTCATTAGTGTGGTATCGTTCACTTTGTCGTAAGTGGTGAAAACTGACACACCAGCTTCAATAGTCTTATAGTCTCCCAGAACCAATCACAAATGCCCTAAGCGCACGGTTTTGCATTGGTTTTTCATTCTAAGACAGCCGATTATTCCTGAGCAGGGATAGACAAATATGTATATTTATTGGGTGCCTTTCCAATGTAATCACTTATGGTGACGACTTACAATGAGCAAGAAAATGTTTTCCATGCTACATATGCATGACGAATTGTTGATGGGTTGTTGAGAAATATGTGCGCGCGGTGCCTGGCCGGCTATATCTGACCTGCCGACCGATACGTGCTGCCATCTTGTGGTGAACTTTGTAAATAGCTGCCTTCCGCTGCGGTCGGTTGCGCATGCGTGACATGACGTATCATTTGCCGGAGGGGTTGAGGGAGGAGCTTTGGGTGTGACACGGGAGAATGCGGTTGGAACTGGCACCGTGCTGACGTGTGTCAAGCAGTAGATTTTGGACTGTGTGCTCCGGTGTGGCCTCCGGAAGATTGTGGCCAAGTGAGAATAGATTGTGAACAAGTGAGAATTTCGTGAATTTTGTGCGGACAAATTTATCAACATGGATCTCAAGTTTTTGCTATATTGTTCCACCTTGTTTTAGGTCACATTATAGGTGAGAGGTACTAGCTTCAAAAATATAACTATCACTTAGGACACAAAAAGCAAGCTTCCACACTGGATGGCCAACTGACTTGTGGTTGCAATAAAATGGGGCGAAGCCATTCCAAATAGATTAGAACTATGCTTGGTGCTACCTTTTACTTTCTACTTCAAGCAATACTACAATGAAAATATATACCGATATCATTGAAACGATACGATGAAGCTTTGACCAGCTGAGTTAGCATACACCGTATTTCGTCGGATAATACGAACTACACGAGCGGTTTCTTCACAACCAGTATTACCTGGTTTTGCCATCTCTGCTGCCATCGACGTGAGAAAT
>JAOTOM010004152.1:65000-190000 GCA_034440615.1 Ashinkailepas kermadecensis
TGGTCCACGTGTAAACAGATTCTAGCAGCTCAGATACGAAAATGGCATCACTGTGACAGGATAGGTATCGCTCTGCCGACAGGGGTTCGCCCAGCCGACAGGGGGTCACACAGCCTACAGGGGTTCGCCCAGCCGACAGGGAGTCACACGGCCTACAGGGAGTCGCCCAGCCGACTGCCCAGCGACATGACCATCACGTCTACTTGCTGAAAGGGCGTCACGGTGATACGACACGGGTGCCTGGTCACAAAAAGAACGACCGTGATGGACGATGGGCGTTACATTACTGCAAACGAACAACAGCCACTCTCCATTATTCTTCCACGATGCATTAGTCACCAGTTGCGTCCCTAGGCACTCATATCAGAAAACAAAATCCGATGGAAATATGCCTGAAGCACGCAGCGCGTCAAGCATCTGCTGTTTTTGGAACTCACCCAAATTATAGTTTGACTTCACCCACGCACATGGGAAACAGGGACGGTGAATTAGGGGGGGGGGGAGGATTTATCAGATGACCCTTGTTAAAATAATGAGGATCAAGAGTATCTTTTTGACTCCCCCTCCATCATGTGTCCTGAGTATGTGCTCATGATACAAACGAGGTGGGTCAATCTAAACTTGTCAAAATGCAAACAAGCATAACAGCAGCAACATTTTGGCTACTTCAAGGAACTTGAACAGAAACTTTTTGCTACTTTAAAGGAATTTTTGTATAACTTGACACTAATGCTTTGTCTTACCATCCAATTGTTTCACATATTAAAGAATGGCTAAGAGATTGTAACTTGGTTTTAAGAAACACTAGTGTGGAAAAGCTGTTCAAATAGTTATTTGAGCCACCGCAGACAATTTACTAGACAAATATTTTAAAATTGATCACCAAATACATTCTGCACCTGCCACCGCCAATGTGAATGAGTCAAATATACAACTTCATGATGCATCTGACCAAAGAACTTGTGTAGGATGTAATCTGATGACACGGAGAAGGTACTTACCTCCTCCATATTGATGGCTTACCACTGAGCAGTCCATCTGACCAAAGAACTTGTGTAGGATGTAATCTGATGACACGGAGAAGGTCTTACCTCCTCCATATTGATGGCTTACCACTGAGCAGTCCATCTGACCAAAGAACTTGTGTAGGATGTAATCTGATGACACGGAGAAGGTCTTACCTCCTCCATATTGATGGCTTACCACTGAGCAGTCCATCTGACCAAAGAACTTGTGTAGGATGTAATCTGACGACACGGAGAAGGTACTTACCTCCTCCATATTGATGGCTTACCACTGAGCAGTCCATGCTGTTAGGAGTCAGCTTGGTACAACCTGAACAAAATACGTGCAAGAAAAGTGATTTGTCATATGATCATCTCTTCATTGTTATTAACACTAAATCCAATTAACTTACTGCAGGTAGGACTGCCAGTTGACCTTTTGTGCCTTTATTTCTGCTGCCTGGACCTGCAGCAGCCCTGTGCATTCTGGAATGCAAAAGACACAATTAGGACCTTGAAGAGTTATGCTGGCCTTCTTGAGGGTGTTAATGTCAGAATAAAATGATTTCATAAAATATTAATTCATTATTTATTTCAGTGTAGGCATCTCACCTACAATGCATATACAGTGATCCATATATATACACATGCACACTAAACACCAGACACACACACAGACACATACACAGACACACAGACACACATACACAGACACACATACACAGACACACAGACAGAGACACACAAACACACAGACACATACACACAGACAGAGACACAGACAGAGACACAGACACACACAGACACACATACACACAGCCACACAGACACAGACACAGACATCATCATCATTTAATGAAAACCCAAGGCTGCTCTCAGATCACTCTAGAGCCTGATGAGAATGTCATAAAATTATGTTCAAATGACTATAAGTAAGAAAATGTATGACATCATCATCGTTATTGTGCTGCTTTTCAACCATAAACATGAGCATAATATATGACAATATAAGTTTACCCAAACCAGCCTGTTCTTTATAATGTACGTTACAATTGTTCATCCTTAATTGACCATTAAGGTCAATGTATGTAGAAAAGGTACTATAATGTACATACTCCCACCCCAATCAATCCCTTATCCCAAGTTCCTGGGAAGCTATATATCCCAGCCCATCTAACACCACTCACTTGCTACCGCCTAACACCCTCAATAATCACAAGCTCCTCCCATCACACCCATCGTGCCACCATAGACAACCTCATCAGCATCACATCCCGAAGGAAGGTGCCGAATCCACTGCTAGGCACATCCCACAGAAATTCATAAAGCGTTCAGACTTAATAAGAGACTCACGTGCTATTGCATAATACACTCAACAATTACAAACTCCTCCCATCATACACATTGTGCTACCATAGACAATCTCATCAGTATCACATCCCGAAGGAAGGTGCTGAATCCACTGCTAGGTACACCCTATATAAAGTTATAAAGCATTTAGACTTAATAAGAGACTCACTTGCTATTTCATAACACAGTCAACCCAGGCTTAACCCAGATGGGCCCCTGTGGCTCTTATTAAGCCTTAATACTTTATGACTTTATGACTTTTATGACCAACTTCCCCTGCTAAAGCTTTAGCACATTGAAACTGGTGTTTGTATTACGCATGTACCAGTGTCTAGGATATATGCATGGACACCATTATTGATGCATTTTCAGTGGAAAGCATCCAAAATGCAAGTCAGGGTATTTTCAACATGTGTTTGCCAGATGCTCAGTGTGTACATGCATGGTTTCTGTACCTGTGGAATGGCTTCATATTGATGACTTCAATGGAAGCTGATTTGGCAAAACACTCTTGTACTGAGATATTTACATTCCTTTTGGAGCAGACTATTAGAAGGAAATGTTACATCATAAGCCCCAAGCAACCAATCAAAATACATTTACTCTTTGACCTTCATGGAGTATTTCCACAAATTCTGGCATATTGAACAGCTGCTTAACCTGCTCTGTATCAGGAGGGGTTAGGGGTATCAGTTCATTTTCAGTCCCCTCCCGTAAGGTTTTCCACGGATATTGAAGAAACGGCGCAGGTCCTGAAATTTGGCATACCCTTTCCACATCAACTTGACATGTGTGAAAACTTTGAGGACAGGTCATCTACGGTCACCGGGTGATTCAAGGTCAAGTATGGCCACCTCCAAAAAAAGTTCAACCAGTCACCACACTTTAACAGATAAAGATACATGAATGAAACATTCAGCATTTGCTTATCTTTAGGGATGCAGCAAAATGCACCAGAAGCACTTTGCATTTTTTTTAGTTTTTGATGACTTGATTGTTTTGCATATTTGCCTATTAGGGCTAAAATCAGTCATGCTGGCTAAAATAAGCATTGTATGAGGAAAAGGTGACTTCAGACGATGTTTCCCAGCGGGCTCTAAACATTAGAGGAAGACAATTCAGGAAAATTGGAAAATCAAAATTGTGAAAAATTCAAAAACTTGAAAATTTGATTTTTGGACAGGCAAACATTGTGGGGGTACAGTCGATTTTGCTTTCCTTTTCTGATTCCAATACAATTTTGTTTTTAAAATCTACCCCAAAATGAACTCCCCAGAGCCCAAAACATCCTGATCCCTAGTGACATCACTTTTTATGGGAGAACATTTTGGGGGGTTGTTTCAGACCCTACTTGTCAAGCACTTTTTGATGACACCACTTTCATTTGTGTGTAATGCTTAGTTTTGATATTAGAGGGAGCTCATAATGATCCCTGAGAGAGGGTGTGACGATCTGACCTGGAAGATGGGCTAACAACCAAGAAAATTGGGTTAACAATGCACTCCTACACATCCAGTCAATAACATTTCAGCACAAGCTGCAATCTACCCAAATTATAATAATGTAGTGTCCTAAAATTCCAAAATCAACACATAACAGAAGTGTGCTTTAGCCTAGACCAGTCTTGGCTTCATGACAAGGCTTGCATGAAATACAACTGCATTCGGCTACAATAGCTTGACCGATTTTATAACACTCCATTTTGACATTATCATAAAGATGCTTTCCAAACAACTATTTTCCCGTTCATCAATTCTCGTGAAATACTAGTGTCTTGTTTCAACCTAACTGGCTTTGACATCTCAGATTCATACCCACCACTCTACTAAGAATGAATTACATGACACCACTATAATTTTTTTTGTGGGAAATCCAACGTGTACAATAATTCCACAAGCATCATCAAAATTGAGTATCTTTGTGCTTTAAGGTGTTCATGAGACAAGTTTTACACAATGGGAGACAACGCGCGAAAGCTTCCAGACGCAGCCGCCAGAGCGGCGACACATGCGAGTAGGACGTGAATTGCCCGCCGCATTAGCCAATTGAAGTGTAGGGGTGCATGGACTGCGTCGGTCACGCAGCTCTGCATTAGCCAAGCTACCTTTACCTTAGATCAGCCGCGTCCACGCCTTTCGCTTGTGAAGAGCGGGAAATTGGAGTGGAAGAAGTTTCCTAAGATTAATTACTTGGTGTTGGTGAGTTCGGAACTGAGTTCCTGGTTTCGCGTATGGGTAACTTCTGTGTATGGGTAGAGCCAGTGGCCTACCGAAGGAGGGGCAAAGGGGACAGTGCCATTTTGTCCCACAATCACTGAGAAGCTGTTGGGCCCCCAAGAATATCGCCGGGGTTCGGAAAAATTGCGCCGGACCGCGTAAAAATCCCCGCTGGGCCCCCAAGGATCGCACCGGAGCTCATGAAAAAAATACATTGGGGGCCCCAAGAAGTCGCGCAATCCCCTGAAAATGACTAGGCCCCAAAATTGCAACGAGGCCCATGAAAAATACATTGGGACCCAAAAAATCGCTTCATGGCTCCCAAAAATGACCCTGGGGTTGCCAAAAAGTGGGACCGGGCCCCTGAAAATACCATTGGGGGCCCAAAAGTCATGCCGGGCCCCATTAAAGTCGCGTTTGGGACCAAGAAGTCGTGCGGTGGTCATCGATAATGACGCTGGGGACCCAAAAAGACAGGTCGGGCCCCTAAAAATAACGCTGGGGACTCAAAAGTCGACCCGGGGACCCTGAAAATCGCGCTGGTCCCCCACAAAGTCCCACCAGGGCACCTGAAAATCACGACGGGATCCTTAAAAGTTCGCGCCGGGACCCCTGGAAATCACTCTGGGGCCCCAAAATGTCATGTGGTGGCCCTTAAAAATCACGATGGTAGCCCCAAAGAGACAGACCGGGCCCCTGAAAATCACGCAAGGGGGTCGGGACATGCCCATGTGCCATGTCCTGGCCCTTTGCATGATGGCTTGGCGTGGCACCATTGGCTCCTGGATCCGCTGCTAATAACACCTGTATATTGTGTGATGTGATCTGAATTGTGTACCTGATGTCCTCAGCGGTTGGTGTGATGTTTCGTACATAATGCAAGATATCGTTTACTGGTTGATCTCTTATTCCATTCCATCATGTATGCAGCATATATTTTTGGCTTACCATCTGTCTTGTTTTTGTCATGGGTTAATGCAAATGTGGAAAAGGAATATTAAGTGTCCGGAAGTAAGGCATAACAATTTACAAAATTGTTCCTGCCTGTGTGTAATTTCCCAACCAAATTGTCAAATTTTATATTTCAAACTACCATCACCGCGCATGTATTGAGTTTTCCAGACTTAGATTCGGCCAGGGTATCTCAACATTGCGCACACGGACAGGTCAGAGGCGGATCCAGAAATTTTCATGGCGACACTCGTCTGGGGGCGACATTTCCTCGAAGTGCCGCCATTGAGAAAGTCCCTGGAGGTGCGCATTTTCCTGAATGTATGTTGAGAGGAGGGATGTGTGCATTCGACAGCATTGGAAGGGGCACTGTTTACCCTGAAGAGGTTGCATTTCCCCTCACAGCAGCCTCTTCTGCTGAAAATTGAGCGAGGGGGGGTCGCTGCACTCTAGTATCCCCAGCTAAGTACTTCGGTCAGACGGGCGCCATCTTTCCATGGGGGCATACCCCCAGTGCTCTCATGTAACCGCCCCTGGGGTAGTTGCACTCTTGGGGTATACACAACAATACCCCTAGTAGCTGTCTAGCATAGGTGTAGGTTTCTGAAAATTATTAGGAGGGCACAATACATGAAGGCGATGGGCAGGCCCGAATGGATTTGGGGGGGGGGGGTACCACATTAAGGCCCAATATTAGAAGTTCAAATTATTGGAAGGGCACATCCAAGATGGGGAGGGGGGCAAGTACCCTCCCAGGCACTGCTCCGACTGTAAGGCATTCAAACATAGTACATGAGGAAGATCGTCAGCATTCAGTAAGCAAACATTAGCATATTTCATGTTTGTCTAGAAATACTCACCATGCCACCATCTCAGTAACACAATCACTTTTCGAAATGTGCCACACATGGATACCTACATGATAGTGCTTAGATCGTTTGAAGGAGGCTTCTCTTTAATTTTTCATAATCCATGCCTTTTCTCAGATTTCTCGACCAGGAACTTATCCCCACCTGCTCCACTCGATGTAGGGACATAGCAAAGCAAATACCCATCCCATTAAATGAATACTGACATATTACACACAAACTGTAAAAAAAAAAACAGCATCAACAACCAATCAACACACACTCCAAGAGTTAGCAGGCCGCAGCTTGCTGCCTTTCGTGTCACACTCGCCTGGACAGCCATCTGGTGGCAGAAACTCTGCTATGTCTCCCATTGTATCCCCATAAAGCAAACCATGCAAGATAGGGTTAGATTTGGTTAGGATTTTGGCTGGAAAGTTGTGATTTTGTTTTGGAAAATCTTGTCAACAAACATTTGGAAATTGGTCTTTCTTCAAAAACAGGTTTGGCTATGTTAGGTTATGAATGAGTGGCAATATCATCTTCACATTCAGCAATGTTTTATTGGGAAGAAGTCTGATAATTCATGAACTACCCTGAAACATAAATTTCCTGAAATTGAAGATTTAATCAGAATATATATTTATAATGATACCATATACCTGCCATGCTACATGCACTAGGATGTGCAGATCCCTCAACCTGAAACTGGATCTCTTCTGTAAATCAGCACCAGCACCTATGATACAAGTGCCAATTGGAGGGAATAATGTGAACATAGGTTATAGGTAGGTACCTACCTACCTACCAGACCAAAGGAATATGGTATGATTGCAGTTTAAGGTAACTATGAGACATATTTTACACACATTTTACCTCTGTGAAGCACAGAGGTTAGGTTTGGTTAGGTTAGGTTAGGTTAGACAAATTTTTGGGAAAAAAAATAGAATTTTTGAATTGAGTTTTTCTTTAAAAAAAAAAAAAAAAAAAAACGTCTCAGGCTAGATTAGGTTATGTTAGATTAGGATTTTTTATTTCAAGATGTTTGAAAAAAAAATGCTTGGAAATTTCCATTAAAATGGTTTTCTTGCATCAAAGTTTAGGCTTGATTAGGTAAGATTATGCTACATCTTTTTTTGGTAAATTTTTCTTAAAAGGTGTTTTTGGAATTCTTGGATTTTTTTTTGCAGAATACTATGTTTATGAACGTGATTCGGAAGATGCGATCATTCGTTTTCTCCGTAAATGCTTACGTCTCGGTTAATCTTAGCGATAATATCTATAATGTGCCATATATGCCACACCACTGTTGTTTGTTGCATAATTTATCCATCCCTCACCTGGCACTTCTCAGACGTGATTAAAGGGACAGTGAACACTTCACGCAGTTGATTCAACACTTTTTCACGTCGAAAATGCTTAATTTCCGCCTCTTTGCCACATAGATGACACACCACTACTATTCCACCACAATGCCGAAAAAAAACTAAACATACAGCACAGCTTCTGCTCTGTCTCGTCTTGCCTCACAACTTCCAACAAATAGTATGATAATTCATAATTAAATAGGAAAACCCAACCTAACCTAACCTAACCTAACGTAATACAATCTACTCTTATCTAAACTAATATAAACTCATATATTATAATTTAAAAACACAAGCGTAATATTTATTGTGACGTCATCCGTACATCACGGCCTCAAGCCGTGCTCTGCTTAGTTTTTTGGCATTCTGGTCGAATAGTAGTGGTGTGTCATCTATGTGGCAAAGAGGCAGAAACGAAGCATTTTCGACGTGAAAAAGTGTTGAATCAACTGCGTGAAGTGTTCAATGTCCCTTTAATCACATCTGAGAAGTGCCAGGTGAGGGATGGATAAATTATGCAACAAACAACAGCGGTGTGGCATATATGGCGCATTATATATATTATCGCTAAGATTAACCGAGACGTAAGCATTTACGGAGAAAACTAATGATTGCATCTTCTGAATCACGTTCATAAACATGACATTCTGCAAAAATCCCACAATTCCAAAAACACCCTTTAAGAAAAAAATACCCTTTTTTCTTTACTCTGGACATTACATTGTATGCTAACTATATACAGAAGTTGAAAAACACCCAACCATAATTCCTTCCATACTCCACCCAGCAACAAGCTTATGCTTAGCTGGATGGAGTTGTCAGTTAGTTAGTTAGTTATTTGGGTTTAGGGGTGCTTCGACTACAGAGGTCAGCTCCCATTGGATGGAATTGTGGCAGGAGCCTAAGTATAAAAACATTTCAAATTAGGAGTGCTCAGTAGCATCTAGTCACAAACCAGCTACTAACACTTTAGTTCAGACCTTAACTGCTTTTTGGGATGGATCCAGGGCAAGTCATAATCCTCCTTCAGGTATGACTACCTATAGCATTCTTTATTGTTAGTTTTATTGCTCTAACACTGGGAGCTTTGTATGCTTGTATATTTCTTTCTATATCCTAGCTGGGAGTGCAGCAACTTTACTGTTTATTTTATGGCATTAATGTAAGGTGCTTGCAGTCATTGGGTAAGAGGATGGGGTTGACTTCTCTTACCCAAGATTGGGTGACTCCTGGTCACCCAATCTTGGGTGGCAGACCTTTAGAAAAACCTATTATTTAACACGAAACCACTTTTTGGGTCTCATTTTGCCTCCAAACTGAAAAGTATGCATTTTCAAAGAAAATTAGTGGTCACATCATGTTCAGCATATTCATAAACATTGCATTAAAAAAGAGATCTAATCTCACAAGAAATCAGACATTACCTTAAACTGTAAATGTACCAGGAATACCATTAAAGTTATTTCAATCTCTGCAGCTACTCATAATGTCAATGTAGATAAATTGGAGCTCCAAGCATTGGGAGAGTAACTCTGTATAACACCATGTGAAACATAGGACACATTGGGGACAGCATAAATATGCGAAGGAATAGCGCCTGAAAGAAAGCAAAATGTCCCCTAGGTACCTACCTCCAAGGTCCACATTGTCTGGGAGAGTTGCAAGGATATTTTCAATTGTCTTGTTTGCCATTATAGTGGCGGGTTATGTGGAAATTCTGAGCCCAATCTTCTTAAATTAATGAAATGTTAAACAATGTGACAAGTGCTGACAGCCAAAACTAAGGCTACCTTACTTATATGATCCATACGTCGGGAATGTATCACATGCGTGATATATGAAGACATCAATAATCGGTAGAAATCACGTGCACGACCTATTGAAGAAATTTGTATTCATTTTGGTAAAACAAAGATTCATGGTCTTATTTCCTTGCAAAGTTGAAACTTACGAAATGTACATATATTCCAGCTATCATAAACTGCCTTACTTATGCGTGACCACCCTGTTCACGCTTTCATACACAAAGTTGTCTGCTTCTACCAAAGATACTACTGATCCCAGAAGCGCACTGGTCATGTGATATGCGGGCATATGAAGGTAAAGTATGATAAGTCGATAATTTCTCTAAAGATTCCGCCGGTATGAGGATCGTATCAGAACTCTCGACGTGCAACAGCAAATGTTGCAAACAGTGGCGTAGCTAGGATTTAGTCCAGGGGCGACATCTGAACAGACTACATGCATAGGCCTTCCAACTTTTCAAAAACTCCTCGGGTTTCGGTCAGTAGCGTAGCCAGGGGGGGGCAGCCTCCCCAGAGGGGCCGAGGGGCCCACAGGGCCCCTCAAGGCGTGGGTACATGGGTCCACAAGGGCCCCCTGGGCTGACGTAAAGGGCCCCTGGGCCGACGTGAGGGGCCCCTGAACCGAAGTGAAGGGCGTCTGGGCCAACGTAGAGGACCTCTGGGATAACGTGAAGGGCCTCTGGGCTAAAGTGAAGGGTCCCTGGGCCGACGTGAGGGGCCCCTGGGCCGACGTGAAGTGCCCCTGGGCCGACGTGAAGGGCCCATGGGCCAACGTGAGGGGCCCCTGGGCAGACGTGCAGGGCCCCTGGGCCTACTTCAAAAGCATCTGGGCCGACGAAAGGGGTCCAGGCTGACGGAAAGGGTCCCGACCGATGAAGAGAGCTCGAGCCAACGGATAGTGCCCTCAGGAAGATGCTGAGTGCCCCTAGCCAGGCTAACGTGAAGGGCTTCTAGATGGACGGAGGGGGTCCCGGATAGTTGGATTGGCCCCGGGCTGACTGAGTGGGCCGGAGCCATTATGGAGGGCTCCTGGGCTGTCGGCGGAGCCCAGACCGAGAAAAAGCCCCTGACCTGATGGACAGGGCCCGAGCTTTTGAAAGGGGGCCTCCAGCTTCTCGGAAAATGCTCTGGGTCGTCATAAAGGTCCCTTTGCCCGGCGGATGGGGCCCAAGCCGTACAAGGGCTCCTAACCTGGTGGGGGGGCCATGCTGTTGAAAGAGGCCTCCGGCCTGACAGAGGAGGCCCTGCATTGCTAAGAAGGCCCCTTCCGCCGACGGAGAGGACCCCTATGAGCGGGAGGCCCCCGGGCCGTCGGAGAGGGCCAAGAGTCGGTATGAAGGGCCCCTTGGCCGATTAGGGCCGGAACTGCACAGTGATGGAGGAGGCACAAACTTTTGAAGAGAGGACTCCGGACGGGCGGAGAGTGTACTGAGCTGTGAAAGAGGAGCCCCAAGCCGACGGATGGGGCCCCGAGCCGGACGTGCAGAGCCACTGGGTCAGCTTTGGCTCACACTGATGAAAAGGGGCTCAGAGCTGACAGCGAGCCTCAGCCGATAAAGTTTCCCCCGAGCTACGGAAACGATCCGGGCTGAAGCGAATGGTTCCCGGCGCTACGTAAAGGGCTTCTGAGCCCATGGAGGAGCCCGAACTGTTAAAAACTAATGACGTGTCCAAGGGATAAAGAGGTGCCCGCCCTCCTGGCGAATCCGATGTGGCCCTCCAGACGACCGCCCTTAGGGGCAGATATATAACCGAAGAAACATTTTGATGCATATAACAGCTTGTGTGGAAAGGGCCCTTGAAACCTGAAGACGTCCACCCTGAGGGCTAGCAAGGGCCGTGAAAACAGGAGAGGACCCACCCGAGAGCTGGAATGCCCATACCAGCTTGAAAGAGTAGTCTCAGCTAGAATGGGCCTTTAACAGCTAATAAATAAATAGGACACCTGGGGGTCAGATAAGGATGGGATGCACTTTGTGTTTGCAAGGGCCCCTGAAAGATGAACAGGGCTCCTAAGAGCTGAAGAGGACTAGTGAAGGCCCATCTGAGATCTGAAATGTCCCCGAGATGAGAGCTAGACAGGATTTTTGAGAACTGTGCTGACCCCTCCCTTAGCAACCAAAAATATACGAGATCAAGCAAGACATTTTAAGACTTTCATCATGTAACGTAGTTCAAAATTAGTCTGATTCTAGCCCGCGCTGAAAGGAATGCAGTGTATGATTCACCCCGATGACTGTGATCGAAATGTTGTGGCTAATGTACTGACTTACATCCGTTGTAGATAAATATCTACGCCGGAATGTGCCCTCAGCAGGTGGTTCATGTGTGAGTAACCATGACGTCACCACTCGCGGCCATACTGGCAGTAAGCGTGAATCATGACGTTTTACCAATAGCGGACAGGCGGTTGTATCTGCCCGCCAATCACGCCGCCGCCCACACTGCCGCGGGGCGGAGCCACCTGTCGCCTCAAAAGGCGATGTTTGGTTGTTGTGACAGATTGGATTAATACATCGGACTAGAGAGACGGTTCCTGTCCGCGAATACGTACGGACGCGGGGTGGTCTGTACTCGCTGTTTTAGGTGTTGGCAGACGCGCGCTAAATTTCTGCCACCACTCATCATATTTTGCTAGGCAGGGCTCATTCTTGGACCTTGTCTTCTCAGATTTAAGTGATTTAGTTCAAGACCTGACTGTAGGAGAAACTATTGGAAGAAGTGACCATAACATAGTGAGATTCAAGGCACAAGTAGATGGCACAATCAAGGATAATTTGCAAAGGTTCCAAATTTTAACAGGGCAGACTTTGACTGCATGAGAGCGGCTTTAAGTGCCATAGAATAGGAAGAAGAATTATCCAATTTAAATGCCCGTGAAATGTGGCAAAGTTCAAATCTTACTGTAGGGAAATTCAGATTAGACATGTCCCCCAAAAGCAAAGACGCAAAAGAAGGGTGGGAAAGCCAGCATGGCTTACGTCAGATTTGATAAATGCAATTAAGACTAAGAAAGATGCATTTAAAGTGTTTAAGGAAGCTTCAAATATCGTAAATCTAAGGTCGTATCAAAAAAGCTAGAGACGCTGTGAAGCAGAAACCCAGAGCAGGAAAGCGAGTAAAAGAGTTGGATTTGGCTAGGAACTGTAATGGTGACAGCAAAAAGTTCTTTAGTTTTACAAGCTGAGTAAAGTCTCTAGCACAATTAGTCCACTGGAAGTAAATGGGACTATATTGAGTGAGGATGGTGAGATGGTTGAGGAGCAGAGCAAGCAGTTTAAATCAGTGTTTACATTGGAAGATATGACTAATCTGCCAACCGTACACCACAATTCAGTGACAGGTGATCGGATAACCGACGTTGATTTCATTGATAATGATGTTGTTTTCAATCATATCAGGAAAATAAAGTCAAACAAGGCAACAGGACATGATGACATTTATGCTAGAGTATTGCGGGAAGCTGAAAAGGAACTGGCAATTCCACTTAGTATAATATTTTGTAGATCAGTTTCACAAAATGAAATTCCAACAACAGATTGGAAAAGGGCAAATGTAGTTCTTATTTTCAAGAAAGGAGAAAGAGGGAAAGTTGAAAACCATAGGCCAGTAAGCCTCACATCCCTAGTCTGCAAGATACTCGAATCAATTATCCAGGATAGAATAGTTAGTTTTCTGGAAGGAAACAAATTGATTCAAAATACTCAACATGGGTTTAAAAAAGGGCTCTCGTGTCTCATAAATCTCTTGGACTTTTTGAATTTCGCTACAGAACAATTTGATCAGGGAAATCAGGTTGATGTAGCATATCTTGACTTTAGTAAGGCCTTTGACAGATTACCCCATAAACGGTTAATGATGCAGCTTCAGGTCCATGGTATTGCAGGTAGCATCCTAAAATGGATAGAGTTGTGGCTTTCAGATAGACAGCAGAGAGTGACGCTAAGTGGTACAAAGTCATCATGACAAAATGTTCTTAGTGGAGTCCCCAAGGGGTCAGTACTGGGGCCACCATTGTTCATTATATTTGTAATTAACATTGAAAGTGGCCTAAGCAGTAAGGTTTTAAAATTTGCGGAAGATTTGAAGGTCTTTAAGGCAATAACAGGACACAATGAGCAGGTCTCGCTGCAGAAAGACTTAGACGAACTTGTGAAGTGGTCTGAAAAATGGCAAATGAAATTTAATTTTGATAAGTGCAAAATCATGCATGTAGGTAGGCAGCATATGAAGGCTCCATACTTGATGGGTGGCCAAGTACTATCTGTGACTCAGCAGACGGACTTAGTCTCCAAGCCCTTTTTGGTGTTACTTTGTCTCCCAATTGAAAAGTATGCATTTGCAGAGGAAATGGGTGGTTCTATTATTTTAACCACATTAATAAACATCGCATTACAAAATTCCAAGAATTTAACAATTATATTAAACTGCAAGTTTACCCAATATTGGACTATGTTGTCACCAATAGTGTGGAATACTTGTTGCCATGTATGTTGGCAGAAGGGGTGAGGAAATTCTTGGCATAAAAATTCAAAGTATCTGAGGTAAGCTTCTGCCACTATGAATTATTGGAATTTACCTTTCCAATGTGTTCAACTTATGAATGTGACTAAGATGATGGGACTACTGATTTTCTATGCAAATGCTTACTTCTCAGTTTGTGAGCAAGATAACACAAAAAACATGCGCTTTGAGTTAGGTAACCTCATAAAAATTAAGGTTTAAAAATATAATCAAAATGTAACATAACCTAACCTAACCTAGCCTAATCTCCCTTTGGAGAAAAAAGGCAAAGAAATAAAATTTGAAAAAGCTCAAACAATTTTCGTAATATTTTCCAACGTACAAAATCAAACCTAGCGTAACAGAAGTAACACTGAATTTCTGAAGCATAATTTTGAACACATTCCTTTGTTGATCATTACATATTTTTACAAACAGTTATTATGGTTAAAAGGTAGTTTTCCAGTCAGGCAGGAATAAAATTATATTTATACAGTGAGATGTGTGTTTCATGCCCGAAATGGAAGACAGAAGCTTGTTCTTTACATTGTGATGCCCTCTGTGACTGCGGAACACATAATAGCTGCCAAAAATTGATGGTAACATCCTGCACTGTAAAGCTTTGTATATGTCACCCACATCCCGTGGCGTAACTTGGATTTGGCGCTATGGGGACGAATGGATTTGGAGGGGGCCCAACTACCCAATTAAAAAAAAAGTTCCCTGATTTCGACTACCTTTTTCAAAGGGGATCATTTTTATTTTGATGTAAAATAATTGGTGACCAACTTAACTGTCCTGTGGAGGGGGCCCAATTTACCGTTACCCGCCTTGCGCATTCAGCGCATTCGCCACACTTCGTGCGATTATCCAGTTTCAGCCAGGCCTCCCACGTTTTGCTAATTGTTGTCACATGATAGTCTTGTGCCGTATTTCACGTGTGGAATACTTTATATGGAGGTGTTCTGGGAAAATTAGATGAATTTCATTTAATGATTAGTTTTCTTCTTCCCACATTTTCTGATGGCTAAGAAATCCGGAGACCCGCTGAGCTTTGATGCACCTCATCTCTTTTGATAAATTTGATCCCAGATTGGCTACCGCACCGAGGCCCTAGCTGGGTGTTCCATTTTGGACCCGTTGCGTTTTCTTCGGGTAAGAATGTGTTTTAAGGCTTAAGCTGATTTGTGCTAGTGGCCCGGCACATTTTTGAGGCCCAGGTTCTTTTTTAGAGTTTCGTTGCTTTTTGTGCACCGACGAATTTTTTTTTAGGAATCGGCGCGTTTTCGAAGACCCCGATGTGTTTATTTAGTGCCCGGTCTTTGTGTTCCTTCTTTAGGACCATGTCGCCTATTGAGGGTCCCAGCCTGTTTTTGAGACCCCCATGCGGTCCCATGGCCCCCGGTGTGCTTTGAGAGCCTTCGTTGTTGTTGTTGTGTTTTTTGTTTTGTTTTTAGAGTTCCCGGTGTGTGTATTTAGAGCTGCAACGCATCTTTTAAGGCCCAGTCACATTTTGCGAGACTCGGTACGCTTTGGAGGGCCTGGCGCAATTTCGGCCTACCGTTATGCTCTTAGGATCCCGTTGTGTATATTGGGGGCTTCTGATCACACATTTGTGGGACCCCAGCACGATTTTATGGGCTTCGGTATGATTTCTCGGGGTCCCTGCTCGATTTTACGGGCCCAAGCGCGTGGTTTCGGGGCGGGGGGGCGGCCCCAATATGATCTTTAGGGTCCCTGGTGCGGTTGTTTGGGCCCCAGCGGGATTCTTAGGGAACCTGGCAAAATTTTACTGAAGCCCGGCGCGATTTTTGGGGCCCCACAACCTCTCAGGGGGGTGGGGGAATTGTCCCCAATGCCCCCTTCGGTACGCCACTGCTCACATCGCTGTACAGCAATCTGTTGGATGGTATAATTATTATGATGTGTAACAGATTAATTCTGGTTGCTCTGATGGAGCGTAACAGGATTCTTCACTCCATCACTCTAAAATATAATAATATACCTAAGTCACTGTGGTATAAATAACATATATAAATACACAAGATAAATGCAACTATGAGCCCGATAAGTTCGGATACCCGCTGAGCTTTGATGCATGCATCTCTTTGGTTAAATGTGCTCCCAGATTAGCTAACGAACCGAGGCAAGGTCTCGGTATTCTTTTTCGTACCCGTTGCGTTTCTTTTCGTCTACGGGTGTGTTTTAGGGCTCCAGCCCATTTTTGCCACTCCAACCCCCTAGACGATTTTTTGGGGTTCTCAATGTAATTTTCAGGAGTCCTGTGCGATTTCTAAGGTGCCTAGCGGGATTTATTTAGGACACCCGGCGCAATTTTACTGAACCCCGGCGCAATTCTTAGGGGCCTATGACTATGACCTGAGTTTAAATAAGACTGGCGTAAATAAGCACTGACGAGTTGGCAATTTTATGCACTGTATTATTTTGATGTTTTCACACCAGTCTTACCTAACATTGAGTTATGCAAGTGCATATGGTCATGGATCAATGCGCATGTGCGCGGCAGTAAGGACATGCTTCAAAGCCGATGTTGAGTGTTAATGTACACACTTGCTACCATATTTATATGTTCTTTTCAGAACTATGTCAGATGTTACGTTTAAATGTGCCATGTGCAGGCATGGCTCAAACGACCTGAGATTATTTGCCAAACATTTGCGGCATCGGCACGAAGAGGATCCATATTTAGATGTCGGGTGTCATTCCTGCACTACATTTTTCAACACATCCAGAAGTTGGTAGCTTCACTTACAGGTACATGTTTCCCGGAAAGCAGATGCAGTTCATCGCTTATCGATCAGCTCTCCGCATTTGAATGTGGACGACGTCAGTGACGTTGGGGTCCCCAGCAGCTCAGGCACTTCATCAAGCACTTCAAACGACACTGTTACTCGGATTCCTGAGAAACACGTTGAATGTCAGGAAGATAACCGCGAAGCATCCACGGCAGATTTCATAATCGCAGTAGCCGCTTGGGGTCGGCAATTGTGCTCCTGGGCATATCCATGTATATATTCAACATGAAAATGAGTCCTCCATGAAGAACATCATGTAGTTCCTCACCACTAACATCCTCAACCCCGGTGCCGATGGAGGCCAGGGCGGACCAAGAAACCATGAGAAGCATCCATGATCTGTAGATCGGAGTGCCTTACGTCTCGGTTGACATGCCGACGCCACGATCGGGATGTAACGTTCCTGTAACGTTCTTCTAAAATGTTCAATATACTTTTTAACATTGCAAGCTGACTTATAGTTACCTGCAAGGATCTTGGGTATTGCATTACTTGTACATCGTCCGAGTGCATCATGACACCTTCGCCCAGTATGCGTAATGTACCAACTAATCGCGCAGACGGAAGTGGGGTTAGAAAGTACTGGTAGAAGGCCACGGTAACAGTGTAGTTATTCAATGGAGAGTGCTCATGTATGTACGTGCCCGTAAAAAAATGAAAGCGACTGTTTAGACCGTTTTGCAGGGTCATAATCGTCATTTAGGGGTGCCGGTAGTCCAATGGTTAAACTGCAGGCGTTTGGGAAACCAGAGATATTGGGTTCGACTGGCTAATCAGCTAATTAGTGTCGATGGTATTAGGGTGGTAGGGTGCACCAGATGAGGTGACACTATGCTAATAAGTGCTAGATTAGTTAATAGGGTGGTATAGCTGACTGGGTTTGGTGGTAAAATGATGGTAGACAGTATCAAGAGCGATGGTACTACCATGGCAACAATTACTAGGGCCAGAAATGGGGTGGTATGATTGATGAGGGTTGGTAGTAAAAGGGTGGTAACTACATTGGTAACTAATACTGGGACTGGTACTGGGGTGCTTTCGTTGACAAGGATAAGTGGTATTGGTGTAGTAGGTTGTACCAGGTCAGATAGTCTTACTGTGGTAAGCATTACCAGAAACCGTGGTAATTTGATGGTAAATGTTGGCAGCTTACCATAGTAAAGCACTAGTAATTGGGTCGTTTTGATGATCAGGGGAGGGTGGTACCCTGTGGTAAAAATTGACACTAACGCAAAACGAGGTACCCTGGTAAATGTGTTATCAGTGACAGGCATTACCTGCCAGCAGGGGTGGTGTTGCCTATGCTGTTGGTGGGGCCCGGGCCCCACCATCTCTGCCTTGGCTCCACCAACTTCTTGCTCTCTTGACATGAAATGGTCCCTACCAATCAAATTGGCAGCGCTCAGTTTCTCCATGTATTGGGCCCCACGAATAAATTTCAAACTTCTCCACCCATGCCTGCAAAGCGCTGTAGCATTGGGAGATCAGTTGCATAGAGCTCCATGTTAAATGCCGTTGGGCTATGGATACATTATGGGAGACATCGGAGATGCGCACCTACTAAGATGCGACATTAAGCCGGAGGCCTTGTGTAGTGGGGAAAATACTTTAAATGTATTACGTCCCTCGCAATGTTAGAGTCACCGGAGCCTCCACTGCTCTGTACGATCACTGCTTCTCGGGGCAGATCCATGGTTTCCCGCAGCAATCAATTAAATGATTAATATTCCCACGACTCAATGGGAGCAAGGGCTCCACCAAGGACAGCCTCTCCCCCCCGCGCACCCCTCGCGAAAAATACTTTATCACGCAACAAATTTTGGAACTTTCACCACGCCAAACCAGAAGTTTTTGCTGCGCTTTCCGCGTCAAAAGCGGACTCGATACGATGCTTTTTCCATGGTCCTCTCGTTAAGAAAGTCCGGACTGTGCCCCTGAATGGAAGACGCCTAAAGAAACTGACAACTCCATTGGTCTGACACCTTCGGCAACTGACAACTCTATGGATCTAACACCTCGGGAAACTGACATCTCCATTGGTCTGACACCTTCGGCAACTGACAACTCTATGGATCTAACACCTCGGGAAACTGACAACTCCATTGGTCTGACACCTTCGGCAACTGACAACTCTATGGATCTAACACCTCGGGAAACTGACATCTCCATTGGTCTGACACCTTCGGCAACTGACAACTCTATGGATCTAACACCTCGGGAAACTGACAACTCCATTGGTCTGACACCTTCGGCAACTGACAACTCTATGGATCTAACACCTCGGGAAACTGACAACTCCATTGGTCTGACACCTTCGGCAACTGACAACTCTATGGATCTAACACCTCGGGAAACTGACAACTCCATTGGTCTGACACCTTCGGCAACTGACAACTCTATGGATCTAACACCTCGGGAAACTGACAACTCCATTGGTCTGACACCTTCGGCAACTGACAACTCTATGGATCTAACACCTCGGGAAACTGACATCTCCATTGGTCTGACACCTTCGGCAACTGACAACTCTATGGATCTAACACCTCGGGAAACTGACAACTCCATTGGTCTGACACCTTCGGCAACTGACAACTCTATGGATCTAACACCTCGGGAAACTGACAACTCCATTGGTCTGACACCTTCGGCAACTGACAACTCTATGGATCTAACACCTCGGGAAACTGACATCTCCGGCTTGAAGTCGAAAATATAATTATATCGGGGACATACATTCTGAGTTAGTTCGGGTCAATCCACCAAAATATATCATGCGGTAGCTTTACCAGGTTTGACCGTACTGTTTTTCACCCTATTGCTTTCAGCACTAGACAAGTGGCCACGGTCAGTTTCATGCTTTCTATCCTCATGAAGGTGTCGCTGCTGGTGGGATTTGAACCACTAGCCTTGATTTTCACAACTTGTGCTTCACATAGTTTTGCCATATTCAATCATTGATTAGTCATGAACTATTCTCAACCACTTTCACTAGAAGCTGAAACAATCAAGCTGAAATACTCCCGAAATTTTAACTCCACGAAAAAAAATTTCAGGTCCAAGACATACGAAAGTCTAAACAAGACATACGAAACATACAAGTCCAACGAAAAAAAATACTAGGTCCGATGATGCCACAAAGACAATTACACGGGCTGGTTTTGCCCAACTTATGCGCAACAGTAGTAGGCGTGATGCAGGTTAGTGCAACACGACCGTGGGCCTCAAGATGACATAATCCCTCACTCCGCAAATCTCACTTATCAATGTTTGTCTCAAAAATACCATAAAAATAATTGAAGACTTGCTTTAGACATGTACATAGCTCATTATAGAGCCCAAAACCGTTCGCTGTGCCGGATTTATGTTGCTATTTTTCCCTTCCTGCAACCCATTGGAAAGTCGATGACAACGTACGTAGCATGCCGTAATGCAATATGACACGAAAAGATACCTTTAGTCAAAATTACAGCACCGTTCAACGTGTCATTAATACGTGCACCTATATGTACAATAAGTCTTCAGCAGTAAGTTCGGAAATCATTTCGGATGCAAGCGCCTTACATTCCAACGCACAAACAGGTTTGCACATATTGTTTATTGTTTAACAAAATATTCCATCTTCTTGGACCAGAACTGCGAACAAACACTAAGAGCAGCTTACTGATTTACAACTAGGGCAGGTTGCGGTCATTTGCCCTGTCGGTCGCACATTGCCAAGTGCGTGCTTTGGTTTGATCTTTGGTTCACCGCTATTTATGCGTATATATTTATCTAGCTACATTTTGTGATTGGTTACAAATAAATGTATAAAATTTCGCGATATTGATATAAACTGTAACATACATAATGCTGAGTGACAACACACAACCCTATTGTTCGCATGTTGAGCCCAGTGTGTCCAGCGATAGACGCAGCGATAGGATGTTGCAGCAGCACGCTTCCAACAGGCATCCACAGATGATCGGGCGCAGGTAAGGGAGGCTGGTCGATCACGTCGATCAGGCTGGCAAATGCCTGCATCCAAACGGAGCCCAGCGCCGCTGCCCTGACCGTCCCGATTCCGCCCATTTCCCAACCGGCAAAGGTCACCAGCAGCCGCCTGCCGCCCGGTTCTGGCTACAATACACGACACAGGTGCTCACGTCCGGTATCAACTGGCCACAACACCGCCGCTTCGGTCTGACATTCACCGCACGTGCAGCAGTGACATTTGCAGCCAGCTGACCCCAAGCGACGCTGCCAGAAGCGTTGGTGCACCATGCACAATGCTGTCGCCCAGTATCGACATACATCTCACATACCGCCGGGACCGGGCCTGGTATGCAACACTGATTTCCACTCTGCTTTGGTCAATACCACGCATGCCACTGCAGTTCAGGTCGGACATGAACCACACGAAAATCGCGGTTCAGCCGCGACATGTGCAACCGAATAATGCTATCCATTTCGAATACACAGAACATCGCACTGACATTCAGTCGGAGACAAAAGTGTTCATGTCGGGAGGAGACAGGACGGTCCGCTGTTAGTCAGGGAGGAGACATGGCGGTCTGTTGTTGGTCAGGGAGGAGATAGGGCGGTTCGTTGTTGGTCAGGGAGGAGACAGGGCGGTCCGTTGTTGGTCAGGGAGGAGACAGGGCGGTCCGCTGTTAGTCAGGGAGGAGATAGGGCGGTCCGTTGTTGGTCAGGGCAGTCCGTTGTTGGTCGCAGGTGAGCGCAGCGGGCCGCGGGGTACACAGCTGACGCAGAGAAAAACGTGCTAGCTCCGAAAGCTCTCTGTCGGACGGCGCGGGATACCGCGTATACACGTCCAATGGGGTATCGCAGGTGCACGTGTGGACGCCACACTTGGTGTCAGCTGGCCCGACAGTCCAGTCCAGACCGACATTCGACACTGTTCTCAAGCCAACAGACACTCGCAAGGGAGAATTGTTCCAGGTTATTGCGGCTTTACGACCCACTGACTGCTTCGGCCTCACGCTTTTTAATTCTTGTAGTGCACACTGATGGGTACTGCAGGAAAACGTGTAACAGAGGAGACTTCTGCAGAAGGGCTAATCTTGGTGATGTTTGTTAGTATCAACAAAATGCTTGTTAGGTCAAAAACTAGTCAAGAAATGTCATACCAAGCGTTGGTTGTTTTCCGTCATGTGGGAGGAAATACATTCATCAATTCCTGGCGATGTCTGATGTATGTCAATAATCTTGCCATTGAAAATCCTGGTCTGCTGATGTCTCGTCGATATAAATGTTAGCACAACCGATATAGCCGACATAGCCGAATATAGCCGGCTATGCCGATATATAACTTTATATCGGCAGAAACAACATGTATGACATGTACCAGTAGTATACAATTTGCAATGGCCAAGCAGAAATCCTACCCGAACAACTGATTGATCTGCTGAGAACTTGGCAGACAGGGAAGTTTGGCTTAATAACGTCATGATCTGGTCATAAATTAGCTGACATGAATACCGGCAGGACAAATGGCGGATCCATTTTTCCAGAAGAGAAGTAATCACGAACAGCAAGTTCTACACGGAGAAAATCATCAGTATTCGTATACCAGAAGTCCCTGAGCTCAGATCGGACAAAAATGTATGGACTGTACTTGTTGAAGTTTATCTAGCAACTCCTTCCTCTGTCATTTTTTGGGGGGAGATCACACATAAAAGAGATATTCACTATTTAAAATCACGTCATTTAGCGTCGACATAGCAGGTAACGCGGATTGCTTCGCTCACGTAGTGATGGATTTTTATGCCACTCTAAGACTCATGAGAGGCATTCGATGTTCCTTTCCGAGATGTGCTGTATATATTTGAATAAAGTTATGGAATTTTGTTTGCAAAACTATACAAGTAGAAAATTCGTCGAGATTCAAACTATTTCCATAATACTACATTTAAATAAATAACCTAAATATGCGTAGAACATTCTTCTGTGCATTGTCCAGCACTACAGGGTCGCACCATTTTCGGTTGTGTTCTGAGCCGTGTCCTGACGATATAGCCGGAAAGCCGGCTATGCCATATATAATTTATATGCTGCCGGTTTTGTTGTAACTTTAGAACTTTTAGAACTTGTAGAACTTTTAGATATGTAACTTTTAGACCAGAAAAAAGTGTCTGCGAAGTTCTCTAAGAGTAGCACTGACGTATTACTTTCATTTCGTGATCATTGTGTGCTACCAGGAACGGTGAGCCCTGAGTTGTGATGAATGTGTCTTGGGGCACATTAACCACTACCTGTGCTTTAGATACGAAGGCGCAAGGCTGTGCATGTAGCATCAGTAGATTTTAGATGATACAACATTCGTAGAATTAAGTTGATCCAACCTCCGTAAGTTTTAGGCGATCCAACATCAGGTTAGGTTAGGATAGGCTTGCTTTTTCTGTCGTAATCTTAATTTATTCTTCAGTATATATTAACCCATATAAAACTCCCTTTCCCCACACTTCTCCAATATTTTGTGTGGGAGGGATGGAATAACATGCATCTGCATTGTCACGAACATGTTTCGTGGCGCTTTGGAATGTTTTTTAAACTTAATTCTTGTTCTTTTCTCGGTGAAATGGCTACTTGTTGATATGAGTATGCCTACTTGAATTTCTTATGTTTTGAAAAGTTGCCAGTTCCCAAAGAAATGAAAATCACATGCATTGAAGCCACATCAGAAAACAACAGAAAACCATATTTTTTACCATAAATTGGGCCAGGGCCTTCCGTATATATATATATATATATATATATATATATATATATATATATATATATATATCAAACCATGACTTGGCTGCTTCGTCGTGTGGCAATTGGTCATACTTTTTTCGGGCTCCATTTCACTAACACTAACAGCACCAGCAGACCCGAGGCACAATCACAATTCAACTCCGACATTAAACAACGCTTCCAGGCCAACCGACACCCGAGAGCCGGTCGGTCAAGGCTCGGTACATCAAAGGTAGGACGATAGTCGCGATCACCAGTGGATTCAACATCATCGCCACACCACCTAAAACGGTGCGTCACAACACCTATAGTGCCGACGCAAACGGCTCACTGTCAGTACTTCCTGTAGTATCGGCGGTAAAAAGGTATCGCCTTGGGTTCAGTATCGGCGGTAAAAAGGTATCGCCTTCGGTTCAGTATCGGCACGCCCCAACCGCATCTGCGGTAGAAGGTGGCAGCGCTGGCTCAGTATCGGCGCATCCTAGAGTATCGGCGGTAGAAAGGCGCCGCCTTCGTCGTGGCCCAGCTCGGCCGACGCCGGCACGGTGCGGGACGAGTCCTCGGCGCCGTCCGGGTCAGACGCCTCGCTGATGGGCGCCGAGTGCTCCGCCCTGATTGGTTCCAGCTCTGGTCGCTCGGCGGCGCCACTGCGCCGCCCGCCTTGGCGGCTGGAGAGCTGCCCGATGCCGGCCGACGGCGGCGGCGGCGGTGCGGCGGCCACCTCTTCAACAGTGGCTGCGGCGTCCAGCTCGCGCACCGGCTTCCGTCCACGGTAGAGTTTGTAGATGCTGAAGGAGGTGTCGTCGGGCGGCGGCGCCACCGCCGGCGTCTGCGTCAGCGTTCCGCAGCGGCCCGCCAGGAACGGGTGTCTGACGGCATCTTCTGGCGTCATCCGGCGGGCTGGGTCCCAGCTGCCGGCCGACCAGGGTCCCAACGTCAGTACAGAGCCGACCATGATCACGACGTCAGTACAGAGCCGACCATGATATCAACGTCAGTACGAGCCGACCATGGTCCCAACATCAGTGCAGAGCCGACCATGACCACGACGTTCCTACAGGGCCGACCATAGTCCTAACGTCAGCACAGAGCCGACCGTGACTACGCCAATACAGGGCCGATGGTCTGATCGTCAGTCCAGGTATGGGTGTAATCTCTGGCGGGCTGGGGATATGTCCCCCATTCTTTTAAACTGGCTATTTGTCCCCGCAATTTCTTTCGTGTCCCCCAAGCTCCAGCAATTAAACACCTGTGTATGATTGCCGCAAAATTGTACTTAATCATATATGTAGTGGATGTATACACACACACACACACACACATATATATATATATATATATATATATATATATATATATATATATATATATATATGTATACACATGTGTGTATATATATATATAATATATATATATAAATATATATATATATATATATATATATATATATATATATGTATATATATGCATATATATGTGACTTCGATTTGCATCTAGTGGGTGTCATTGGTCGTGGCTTGCCGTACGGTATTAGGAAGTTGAGAAATCGAAATAATTCTGAAGGTCCCGAGAGTCAGGTTGTAATGTTGTAATAAGAGGAGCATCTCATTTTGCTTGCAGCTTTTGTGGTCGGTGGCGCAGCAAGGATTTTTATGAAGGGGACCGACGAAAATAATGTAATGAAAAAAGATAGCCTTCGGCGCGTTTCTCGTTCCGAAAATCTAGGGTTCTGAGCGGAATTTTTTTTTAAACAATTTTCCCATTTCGTTTAGTGTATTTTTAGCTGAAGAGGGAGGGGCGACGTCCCGTCTTGGCTGCGTCTCTGATTGTGATAGTAGGTACTCATGCCCTATTTGACTAGTAGCTCCCCAAGAAATCCGTCAAAACCTGCTTCGACGACGCTTCGTTGCTGACATTTAATTTACACTCTAACATTGCTGTTGCGGGCATATAAATATACAAACGTTTCTTTACAGGTCGTCCGCTTTCTTGTATTGGTTCAACGAAAGCTGTCAAGTATGCAAAGGAAACCACACGTAAATGCGTACGATTTTATAACCAGCCGGAGTTCATAGCCGCGGGAAAATAATGTTGAAATCCAGGGTTGGATTCAGGAATTGTCATGGGGGGAGGTACTTGTTTGGAGGAACGCCACTTTTTGGAGGGCCGCCATTGCGAAAGTACCGGGATGGTCGCCTCTTCTTCTCGGAGGGGCGTCTCTGGCTGAAGAAGAATCTGGGGATGGGGCGGCGCACTCGAACCTTCACAGAGAGGCGCATTTCCTTCCAAGAGGACGCCTTTTTCTCTCAGGGGGCGCCTCTGGCTAAACAAAATTGATGAGTACACTTGAACCTTCTCGGAGGAGCGTCTTTTCCCGACCGGAGGGACGTCAACTTAGATGGGGGGCACATGCCCCAGTGCCATCCCCTGTATCTGTCCCTGGTTATTGTATCAATGTGCCCCATAAAACAGGAAAACATGGGAAAGGTTCATGTAAGTCCATATTTACTACAACAAAACCCATTATCAATATTTTCTGTTTTCCTGTTACAAGAGGTAACGTTTAACGTAATCACATAATTGCTCTATAGTGATGGTGAAATCGGTACCAGCACATACGACATAAAGCTAGGTGTGCAAAGGCAGCGAAACTAAGCAGCGAAACTTGCTAATTTTGTGGGAACACCCCCCCCCCCCCCCAATTGAGAGTTAACAATGGTAAGTCTGAAAATCAGACCTAAAAAATTAAGTGACTGAAATCCGGGATTTTTTGGCGGGGGTGGGGGTGCGGAGTGGGTTTTACCTCTCTACCCTGGCAAAACTTCCCGCGCCCTTGGTTTGTCTCCCCCCCCCCCATTTCAAAACCGTGGCTACACCCATGAGTACAGGGCAGCGGTTGACTATGGCTGGACTGTCACTTAGTTGGAGAAAGCAACAGGATCTTCTTGAAGACAATTTATACCACGCGACTAGCGTCGATCTTATAATTATTGCATGGACAGGGGCAGATCAGAAATTTTGATCGGAAGCTGCACTCGTCTATGGGTGGGGGGGGGGGCATTTCCCCGGATGAGCGTCACTTATCCGTACAATTTATCGGGGAAAGGGTGCACGCGGACCTCCCCGAGGATCACCGATTTTTATTAATATTGGTAACCGGCCCAAAATTCGTAGGGAATACAGTAGAGCCTTCGTGAAAGCCGATTCAAGTCAGAGTGACGCCACCTTGCAATCGAGGTGGGTGGGGAGGGGGAGGACACGTGCCCCCTGGGTCGGTTACTGTGCCACTGGATATGGTAGTGGAGCGCAGGATGCATTTGAAGGCAAATTACTGACGTTAATCATTTGGTTCTGAAATGTAGAAATGAAGGTCAGGTAATACTCATTATCAACCTGCAATCAATATAACAATATTTTCCATGCTGTGCAAATAGTTATTGAATTGGCAGGAAGAAGCCCTGATCTTTTGCATACAAGCGTTTGGTTCGGAAGGGGGGGGGGGGATTTGATCGCCGCGGGAAAAATTCGCTTTCTGGAGATAAATCACCGTCGAAAATTAGAACGATGAAAGGTGCAAACTATTCAGAATGTCAAGTTGTTCTCGCTCGAGGAGGGAAAGAGAGCAGAACAAACAGATAAAAAATGACGCTTGTGAAAGACTTGGTGAAAGGAAGAATTGTAAGATTTATGTAGTAAAGCGCCTTTTTTCGTGAAATGCGTACTTGGAGTGAGGCTCTTGACACTGGCATAAATTAAAGAGGACAAAATTCGATTACCCTGTTCAGCCGACCATGTACGCAAGAGAACCACGTTATCATGCAAGGGTATTTGTAAGGAGAATCAGCATTATCAGGTGTAACAGATCCTCCGCCCAGTTATATTTATTAGCTGCCAATTCGTCGACAACTAGCTAATCCCGCCGCTACGAGTTTCGAGTGCTCGACTGAAATGATCCCATCAGATATGCAACATGCTGCAACAATGCACGTTAGCTAAACTGCTGCAGCGCACATCACCAATACTGCAATCTATAGCAACGACACAACATAGCGCCACCGGGGGCGTGTGAGGCGGGCACCTACGTGAGACACTTCTCGATGAAGTCGACGAACACGGTGTCTGACGTCTTGAGCGCGTCGGCCAATGACCGACTGGCCAGCCGGCGCCGGCGGCCCTTCGTGTTCGTGATTGACCGCGGGTTTCCGCGCGAGTCTGGGGGTCAGAGCACATTTGTTACGGCGCACGGGGATTTCCCCGCCCCTTCGTCATCGGCCGGCCGTCTGCTCGCCGACGCGCAGCAGGGGCACACCCAGCATTGTCGAGCGGCGCCGGCGGAATGGTCAGGGGTGACCAGAGGTCCCCTCGGCGGTGGAAGATCCGAACGACGTGCCACAGGCGGCACCACTGGCATACCACAGTCGCCTGCCCGGCCGCAGCCTCACCGACAGGCTGCAGTCGAAACTGCCGTTGGCAGACACAGTCAGCTGGCAGTCAACACGCACAGCATGCTCCCAAGTGGTTATTTCTGATGTGCGGAGGCAGACGCACACAAGTAAAATACATGGCATACACGCAGGCATCCTGTCGCCCCGAACTGTATTGATGACGTTGATAATGAAGGCTGCACACTGCAATATCGACAATGAGCACAACGACTGTAAGCTGGATAGGGAACGAATGAAACCCATTCGAAAAGTTTGTAAAATTTGCTTAACTTGAATTCGATTTCCTAGATAGATGCACATGTTAGTACGTGCATTAAGGATCACAGCGCCACATGAGCAGCATGATTCGATTACACACCCCTTCAACTGGGTGGTGATCGATTTATGAAGCCTCGGCATACACCACTTTTAGTCCCAATATTGCGTTGCTGAAATATCATAAGTGTCCTTATATAATTCTGTCAAGAGTAATACCCTATTGACAAGCACATCGTGGCATCTCCGTGGCAACTGCGGATTGTGTCGCATGAATACAAGGGTACCGATGCACGGAAACCTAATGGCTATATATATATATATATATAATGGTTGACTGAAACATCATGCATAGTCTCTCTATGCGACAATGGGAAAAGGTAAACCGGTATGACAAAGAGACGAAGAATCAAGCCGATTTTTCTGGTCGAACAAATCGGTGTCTCAAAGATTGTGTCTTGTGGCTTAATATCCTTCCAGATTAAGTTGGGCCAACATATGAAAATCAGTTGCTCTGGAAAACTGTGACTGGATTGGAACATGCTTGGCCTACAATGATCAAAACCATACAGTAGTGTTGTTGACATTCCCCAAAAAATCATTATCTGCAAGCTGGGTGCCCATGTCACTGCAGGCATTTAATGATCACACACAAACCTAGATATTGGTCGGATTCGAATCAGAACAGTCAACATTTTCTGTACAACAAATATGTCGAAATGTTACTCGCTGATCTTCATTGTTAGGTCAATCGCCGACCAACTCAATTCCGTGCAGCGGTGGGAAGGGAAGCCCTCCCCCGTCCATCGCACACCCTCCATTGCGCATGTTAGTGGCAGGGGAGGAACAGAAATAGAGCTGCAGTGTCCCAATGATTCTATCGCTTATGGTCTGATACTCGTCGAACAGCATTTTCCTAATTCACCAGTCCACCACCTCTCTAACTTCGTGGCAACATGAATTGGAAAGACGCTGAGGTTACGCGCATCGTGAACCTCCTTTTCTGCGATCATTCAGATGACGGTATGCAGAAAGGCTATCACCAATCAGCAATAATCTAAATTATGTTAAGCACGAATTTCACGCAGCAATCATAATCGCAGAGCCATCGTCGCCGTCGCCGTTATCGTCACCGTCCTCCTCATCAACACTGCTCATCGCTATCAGCAGCACATGAGCAGCAGCAGCATCACCAGCACATGACCAGCAGCAGCAGCAGCATCAGCAGCACATGACCAGCAGCAGCATCACCAGCACATGACGAGCAGCAGCATCACCAGCACATGACCAGCAGCAGCATCACCAGCACATGACCAGCAGCAGCATCAGCAGCACATGACCAGCAGCAGCATCACCAGCACATGACCAGCAGCAGCATCACCAACCCATGAGCAGCAGCAGCATCACCAGCACATGACCAGCAGCAGCATCAGCAGCACATGACCAGCAGCAGCATCACCAGCACATGACCAGCAGCAGCATCACCAGCACATGACCAGCAGCAGCATCACCAGCATGAGGCAGGGTCTCACCGAAGAAGAGACGGCGGCGGGATGCCTGCAGCACCAGCTCTTCCGGTGGCAGGTCGAACACCTCCATAATGCAGGCCAGCTGCTCCACTTCGTTCTCGCCGGGGAACAGCGGGAAGCCTGTGTGCAGCTCGGCCAAGATGCAGCCTGCGAGCGGGTTAAGTCCGGGTTAATTCCAGCCTGAGAGCAAGGTTAATCCCAAGTCACTTACAACTCACGAACAGAGGAGGGAGGCGGAAGGAAAGTAACCCGACTAGGAGACAAACTGAGTGCAATTAGCATACATAAAAACCCATAATTAGATGGCATATCATTAACTTATTATTAACATATTTTTGCGAACTTAACCAGGCATTGATCGGGGAGGGGTGGGGGGGGGGGGGTTACTCTGGTCATCAGTGTCGACTGTTCGTGATAGCTTGAAAACGCGTTGCGAGTCCGCACGACATTTTCAACAGCTGTCACCTGATCAATACTACGCAGTTTGCTACGCATAAACAATGGTGGATCATAATGAGTCAGGCGTGGCCGACGTCAGAGTGACGTCATGCCTCCCGATTTTGATAAAAAGCGCATCGTTCCACATAAATTGACATATACACAGAATGAGTGAAGATGTTGACTGCTGTCCACGGGATGCAATGGACAATCCGTGCACCATGAACACTGTATGTCGCTGTATTGCTTTAATTCTTCACGTTTAATTATCAGCATGTCGAAATGAAAAACATTGTTTGAAAAGTGTTCTCAAACTTTTTACCATTAGATTCAAAATGTCGAGAAAGAATGAAGCGAACTGTCCAAGAAATGGCTATGTGTCTGTCCACATTTTAAACATTTATCTCTAAAAAAAACAAATGAGTCATGGCTTGAACTCACACGAGTCATTGTGGGGTGGAGGATTTTTGCCCCCTTTATCTGTGCAACCAATGCAAATGAGCCGATTACGCCGATTCAAACGGCAATTTATAGCCCCCTAACTTTAATCCAGTGAAAACATTTCTTGCTTACCTAAAGGTCATTGGTGAAGTCACAGGACATGCCAAGTAAACAGATTTAACTATTCCAGGCTCATATTTTTAACGTAAACCAGGGCATTGGAGAAATATAAAATATCAGCTGTCGTTAAATACTTGCAATGTGCAGAGGCGTTGCCAAATGGGTGTGGTCGGTATCCCCCCCCCAACCCCCGCCAGTGACTCACGTGTTAACTAATGATGAAGCTAAATAATAATTACAAACTATTTGTAAACCTAACTGAAGTGCCGCCGCCTAGTTTCAAGGCACCTTCCTTTTAAATAAGCAAGGCAGCTCAATTGTAGCCTGCCGTTAACTCTATCTGCTCTTGGATGAAGTAAAATTTTGATTCAGCCCAATGGGTTAATACACAGATCAAGATCAAAGTGATGTCTATATCGATGGGTTCATTTTACAATCGTATTTCTTCCACGATTTTAATTCCAATTTCGGCAAAAAATAATGACTTCGAACGTACATTAACTTCCGTTATTCCACCAAATTTAAGTTAGCATACTCATTTAATTTATTTCACTCAACCTCAAGTTAAAAAAGAGGGGGTTCCGCCTTGCCTACTAGGAGTCGTGTTGACATGTTCGATGTAAAGCAGGTACTAATATAAAATAACACAAAATAAAATCATAAAATATCAGATAAAATAATGCTCCTGTTTCTGGGACAACAGTTTGCCAGTGCGGCCTGATCGATTGTTGTTAACACTCGGTCAGCGAGCATCACTTATCAGCGGAACATTCGCGCGAAATCTGAACCATTCAGTGTGGATGACTATCGGTGTTGACACCGGAAATCGTTATACGGTCCCGATCAGCTCAATCCGCGGCTTGGTCTGTCCCGCATCTGTCGGTCACAACAGGCGCTATCCATCTCACATCTGACGGTAAAAAACAGGTGCCATCCATTCCACATCTGACTGTCACAAAACGTGCCATCCGACCCACATCCAATGATCACAACAGGGGCCGTCCGTCCCACATTTGACCTTCACAACAGGTGCCGTCCGTCCCACATTTGACCTTCACAACAGGTGCCGTCCGTCCCACATTTGACCTTCACAACAGGGGCGATCTGTCCCACATCTGACGGCCACTACAAGTGCATCCCCACACATCTTACAGACACTACAGGTGGTCCCCACACATCTGACAGACACTACAGGTGCCATCACCCACACATCTGACAGACACTACAGGTGGTCCCCACACATCTGACGGCCACTACAAGTGCCATCCCCCACACATCTGACACACAGAAAAGACGTCGTCCGATCCATAATCGACTCATCCACACCGCTCGCACTACGGCTGTCGTACCAGGTGATAAATGTACTGCATTATTCACGAGGATCGGTTGCGTGGGAGGACATATTCTGGCACACGAAAGATGGTAGTGGTCCAGACAGCCAACTGTATATCCGTCAGTGCACACAAAATAGCTGTCCTGGAATGAGCAACTCGTGAGCAACTGATCGCCCTTGAGGCCGACCTTGAGGTCGATGACGATGAATACAAACTGTGGAGGGAGATGAATGTGACACCACGTGCCCTGTCGCCCACGCTCGGGCCGGTGCCAAGTGACGGAAAGATCCCAAATAGCTCAAGTGATCACTAAGTGTAAACTCCTGTCACGCGATTCTCCTTTATCGATTGGAATGATATCTCACCGAGACTCCACATGTCAATTGGAGTGCCGTACTGCAGTCCAAGAATGACCTCTGGCGACCGGTAGAACCGTGACTGGATGTACGTGTATACCCTCTGGTGGGTGTAGCACGAGCTTCCGAAGTCGATGATCTTGATACTGGAGGAGCTGCGTGACTTGAGCAGCACGTTCTCCTGAAAAAATAGCCATTGTTTCTCTTTTCGGAAGAAGAGGATTTTTTTTCCCCTAAATCTTTAGCGGAGGCAAAGTGCCATCTGCTAGAGATTGCTACGTTAAAGAAGGAATTACGTTAATCCGGCTTATGTGACATCCGGTTATATCAACTAGTCAAGAAAGGAGAGACGCCGTCAAACAAGAAACATGGCGTAGAGACGATACACGCATGGCATACAGGTACATGTGCAGACATACATACATACAGTCACTCATAACACTGGAAGGACATTTGGAAGGTGGGCAGCTTCACAGCCTACGGAGAGGCTCCGCTGCCCACCTGCGACCTGGCTGGCGAAGCGGAGGCCTGTCACCCAGAGCGAGTCGTGGGATTCAGGGCCGACCTTGTATGTGTAGGTGTATGTTGTAAGTTAAAGCTTGGAAACCCCTAAAAGGGGAAAACCAAGCTGCTTGGAAAACCCGTAGGTAAAAACCAAGCGCAATTTAAAAGGAAGTCCGTCCGTATTAGCCAAATTGGATCGGATCCTGTCTACTTAGTGTGAGATAACCTATATGTATGTGTTTTGCGACGTCGGTGAGGAAGAGATGTGGAGCGGAGTCATACAGCCAGTACGGAGTGTGGCACGTGTCATATAACCGTCATCAGGTTAGCTTGAATCAGGAAATGTAACGGAGGCTTTATATCTGTTCGGAAAGTTTAGTGTCTTGCAGGAAACGGAAAAGTAACTCGAGGAGTGCCGGGTGGTCACTCCCGAGGAGAGCTCGAAGCGAAAGTTGTGAGTGGATCTTTGTGAAATACTGGATGATGTAGCGACGGTGAGGAGCATATGTTGGGCAGTCAAGTAAGATATGGGTGACGGTAAGGCGTACGTGACATGTGTTACAAAGTGGATGGCGGTGAGGTCTATGAAAAATATAATCGTGTGTCAGTTTGGTGTGTCCCAGGCGGAGTCTGGCGAGTGTCACCTCGTTCAGACGTGTGTGCTGGTTGGAGGAGGGCCAGCTGGAGAGTGTGGGCTTGATATCGTGTAGGTGTGTGGTGTTATGTGACCAGCAGTCCTGAATATATGTTTTAAATAAATTATTAGTGAGGGATAGAAGATCCCCTGGGGGCACCAGAGCTCTGTGGTTGGCGGGGAGGTCGATCGCCGCGCGGGCAAGACCGTCAACCCGTTCATTTCCCGGGATACCCCTATGTCCGGGGATCCAGAGCAGGGTGAGCTGAAGGTGTGCGTGGTGGTCATTGTATAGGTGTCGGATGGCGTGGAGCGTGGGGTGCGTGGTGTTGTGTAGTGCCGCGAGAGCGTCCACGGAGGATCGTGAGTCAGTGCATATTATAATAGGGGTAGTGATGTGTTGCGCAGTGATGTGTTGGAGGCAGGTGAATATGGCAACTAGTTCTGATGTGTATACCGAATGGTGAAGTGTTAATTTGGTTTGACCAGTGTCTGGCCCACCGCACCAGGCGGCTCCCGTACCATTGCTGGTACGTGAGCCGTCAGTGTAAAAGAAGGTGTGTTGTTGGTGGGCCTCTTGATATTCAAAAAACTTAATTTGGACTTCAATGGGGGTGAGCAGGATTTTATTTTGCCGAAAGAGATACTCGAGTTTGGGGTGTTTCAGGTGCCAAAATGGGAAAAGGGGGGAACCCGGTCAGGGGTAACCTCCGGAAAATTCAGGGTGGATGTGAGAACCTGCTTCAAATGAATGGCAATGCTGTATTTATTTCTGTTTTGGGAACGCCGAACCGAGGGTTTAGTCCATGCGACATTGGAGGGGTGATTTAGCTGTGTTGTTGTCCTGAAGTGGTATTTGACGAGTTGTAGTGTTCTGCGTTGTTGTAGGCTAGGGAGGTTGGTCTCACCCCGGAGGCTAGTGATAGGTGTGGTGCGGTGTGCTCCGGTGATGAGGCGGAGTGCGTGGTTTTGTGTGCATTCCAGTGACTTGGTGAGTGATGGAGATATATTATCGAAGATAAACGCATTGTATTCCAGGATTGAACGAATCAGTGCAATGTACATTTTGGTAAGAGTCGTCCTGTCTGCACCCCAGTCGCAACCGGAGATGCAGCGCAGGAGATTTAGTCGAACAGCGCAGCGCTGTTTAATATAGGTTATGTGGGGGCTAAAATAAAGGCCTTTGTCGAGGATAATTCCGAGATATTTGAAAGAGGTTTGGAGGGGGATAATTTGATCGCGAAAGCGGATGGGTTTGCTAGGCGGGATGTGTCTGGGAAGCCGAGAAAAGAGCATAGTGACCGATTTGGTGGGGGAGATCTGTAGCCCCCAGAGGGAGCACCATGAATCAATGTGATTCATGGCGAGTTGTACGAAGTGGTTAGCCCAATCTGCCGACGGGTGTGTACACCAAATAGCCAAATCATCGGCATAAAGAGAATATTTTAGAAGGGGAGAAATTTGGGGAAGCTGTTCTAAGACGTCGTTGATCATAATAAGGAAGAGGGTTGGAGATAGGACGCTGCCTTGCGGGACGCCCTGGTCAAGAGTGTGGGACCGGGAATGAATGTTGCCGCAGCGGACGACGAAGGAGCGATTTTCTAGAAAGTTGGTGATAAAGGTGGCCATTTTTCCCTTGATACCAATTCGGTGTAATTTAATTTGAAGAGCAGAACTATGTACTTTGTTAAACGCGGAAGTTAGGTCTAAAAAGAGGGCGATGGTTTCGGATTTTTTCCCGAAACCACGCTGGATTGAGTCCACAATTTCGATCAGGTTGTCGGTGGTGCTTCGTCTTGGTCGGAAGCCGCTCTGAAAGGGGGATATAATTTTGTCGTTTTCGAGATAGACTCTGATTCGTCCATTGACCATCCGCTCAAAAAATTTGCAAGCACAACTAGTGAGAGAGATAGGACGATAGCTAGAGGGGAGATGTCGAGGTTTAGAAGGCTTAGGTATAGGAATGATGATACTAGTAGACCAAGAAGGTGGAAAAGTACCGTCAGTCCATAATTGATTTAGCGCCGAGAGGAGGTTATCTTTACCCGAGTCAGAGAGATTTTGAAAGAAGAGATATGTCAGGTGATCAGGTCCAGGTGCCCTACTGGATACCTTGGAGGGGGATAATTTTAGTTCATAGGGGGTAAAGGGTGCGTTGTAGGGTTCGGTGTTGTCTGAGTCGAAGTGGCAAGTAGCAAGGGTGTCGCGAAGGAATACGGTGGTGTGCTGTGAGTATTGAGTGTTGGAAGATATGTCAGAGTAATAGGTGGCGAAGTGTTCCGCGACGGCTGTGGGCTCGGCTATGCGCTGTTGGTTAATCGTCAGTTGTGGGAATGCGCGGTGTGGGGCTCTACCATTCGAAAAGGAGCGAAGTTGGGTCCAGATTTTGGAGATGGGGGTGTAACGGTTGAAGGTGTTCGAATAGAGTTGCCAGCTGTGTTTTTTGGCCGAAAGGATAGTTCGCTGACAACGTAGTTTTTCCTCGCCTTGCCTCTTCTACCATGTTTTGGAAGGTGAGGTTTTTCCGAAATTTGCGCTCAGCCCGCCGCCGTGAGGCGGCGGCTCGTTTGCACTCGTCGTTCCACCACGGCACGGATTTACGGTCGGGTGGGGGACGAGTTTTGGGTACGTGCTTTTCTGCCGCGAGTAGTATGGTATTGAGCAATGCCGAAATTGGGGGGTGAGACTGGGGTGGGATAAGATTATCAATTTCCTGGGAGAAAGATGGCCATTTCGCTTTGCGAACATTCCAGTTGGACATAAAGAAACGGTCTCTAGGCTGGGCTGAGCGTTCGAGGGTGACATGGATGGGAAAGTGATCACTAAAAAGTGGGTCGGGTTGAACGTGCCAGGAGAAGAGGGGTGAGATGGAAGCTGTGGCTAGGGAGAGGTCAATAGCTGACGAGCGGAACGGGGCGATGTCTGTGTTGTGTGTGGGTGTTTGGTCGTTTAAAAAGACCATGTTGTGGGTGTTGAGGAGTGTTTCAATGTGGCGTCCGCGCTGGGATGTGTTGTGACAACCCCATGCCTGGTGGTGGGCGTTCAGATCACCCAGCACCAGACAGGGGTGTGGGAGAAGACCGAAGAGATTGGATACAGAAGCCAGAGATAGTGTATGCGTAGGAGGAAGATAGAGGGAGAGTACAGTAAGTTCTAGTTGTGCAATTTGAACGGATACGGCAATAAAATTTAGGTCATTGGGGATGGAGATAGGGCGATGGAGAAGGGTGTTCGAGACGAGTAAGGCTACCCCGCCGCCGCCGGATGTAGTGTTTCTGTTTTGGGAATAAAGAGTATAACCGAAGATGTTAAAATTATAGGGGTCATTGTCGCGCTATCTAGTCTCCTGAACGGCGGCAATCAATGGTTTATTTCTGATGATATATTCCTTGAATTCTGCCCAATGGGATATGAGGGACCTCGTATTCCATTGGAGCAATAATTCAGTGGTGGGTGTCTGCATTAGTGTTGTGTTGTGTGACCACGCCCTCACAGGCGTGTGTGTGGTGGTGAGGGCGTGAATGTATCGTCCGACGTGTAAGAATCGGACGACCCTGGTGAGGTGGATGTATGCTCCGGATCCCCAGGGGGGTCCGGGCTCGGGAAACTGGAGCGGTGATCGGTCTCGGGGGACAGGGAGGGAGGGCGACCCAGAGGGGGCGGAGTGGAGGACGCTCTAGCCCTGTTGGGCTGAGTGTTCTGTGGACGGATGGGTGGCCGGGAAGTCGAGCTACCCGCGACGGGAGCGGGGCGTGTAGCCGGCAGTGGTGCTACCCTGTGGTGAAGGGGGAGCTCAGCGCCAGCGGGGTACTCCACTGGAGGGGGGCGCGTGGTCGGTAGCGGGGCAGTCTGCTGGCGGAGCATGGGCCGGGAGACAGGCGGGTCGGCTCTGGGGGCTGGACGCGTGGCCGGCCGCGGGCGAGGTGGTGACGGAGGGGGATGGGCGGTCTCATTTGGCTCAGGCAGCAGGGGTGAGGGGCGTTGAGCCGCCTCCGCTGGGGTCGGCCACAGTGGGGCCAACCTGGGGCTGGACCACCCGGCTGGGGGAGAGGATGGAGGGCTGCGCTGTGCAGCGAACCGTCTCGCCTGTTTTTCCTTGGCATACAGCCATGCGGGGCACTGAGGGGACGACGCGGGGTGTGGGCCGTCACATGCCGCACACCGTAGCTCATCGGAGCTGCACGCCTCGGTCGGGTGGTTCTCAGCGCAGCGGCCGCACACTGGCGCCTTCGCGCGGCACGCCCGGCTCAGGTGACCGTAGCGCTGGCACATCGCACAACGCGAGGGGGGCGGGGTCCACGGGTGGAGTGCTACTCTTAAGTAGCCCGCCATGACGTGGGTGGGAGGGGTGAGGGAGCGGAACCCCAGTTTCAGTACTGGACCCGGTCTGGGCCGGCGGCCCAGACGCGTCACCTCACACACCCCCTGCGGCCCGAGCTCCGCGAGGAGCTCTTCTTCAGAGAACTCCGCGAGCTCGGGCGCATACGCCATTGAAAACGAAATGTTGAGCCGATCGGCCATCTCGATTTCCGTCGGAAAGCCCAGGAAACTCCCCTGATTCAAAAGGACGCGGGCATGGGCCGCCTCCCGCACGCGGACCAGGAGGGAGCCGGAGCGGAGGACCTTGGCGGAGATCACGCCACCGGTCCAGCCGTCCAGCTCCCTCGCGATCGCGAACGGGGAGGTTCGCGTCCAGGAGCCCGCCGTTTTCGTCAGGAGGACGAACGATTCACCCTCCGGGGGGTCGCGGGGAGGGGGCAGGCGGGCTCCAGGCCGGGGGCGGCGTCCTCCGTCCTCCGAGGGGGCGGGGTGTCCCCAGGCATACCGGGGTAGGGCGGGTGCGCTTACACCAAGGGGAGTGGGTGGAGTCCACGTGTGGATAAGGGCACCCGAAAGGGGTGCGACCAAGAAAGGCACCCTGAAGGGATGCTATAAGGAAAGATGTGAAAAGACCTGTAGTGAAAAGGTGGAGAAAGACACAGTAGTTTGGAGGGTTGGGAGTAGCCGGCAGAGACGGGGGCAGTCACGGTCTGGTGACCGCTAGCCCGATCCTTTGAACCAGTAAGGTAGTCGGCTCTAATCTATTGGGTGGGATGGGGAAAAAAACAGCCAAAGTCGTCCGCCGATACAAGTCGGTTTCCCAACGGCACTCGAAAGCGCCGCAGGGCCGAAGGGAAGTGGGAGGGGAGCTGCGTCGGCTAATCCGACGAGCAACCAACTAATGGCGTCGGCCGGCTATTCCGGCAGACAACCAGCTAGTGGTCCGGGCGAATGACGTCACCCGGGGGGCGGAGCTTCCCGTAGATCTCTAATAAGGACACCTACGAGAGAGCTGGGATGGGCAAGGGCCACGCGGCAATTGAACATTGTGGCAATATTCAATTGCGGCGGGCGGGAAATGGAATGGAGATGGGGCGGCGGGCAACTTCTGTGCTTGATCGCCTTATCGACCGGAATCGGAAGGTTCTTCTCAAGCCTTGTTGACCAGAAGAGGACTCATATTATCAAACAGCTTTTCTGTTTCTTGCCATACATTACTGATAGCACTGACTACTGCGCACATATGACAGTGCCCAGCCACCCACAACAGTCTTCGAGAGGCTGCATATTCACCCGCAACACACTGGGAGAGACTAAACGGTCGCAAAAGTCTGGGAGATGCTAAAGATCCGACAATAATTGAGAGACGCTGCACAGTCACCCACTATAACATGATGGAGGCTGCACGAAAGAAATTGGGAACAGGGAAAAGGAAAGAAGATACTAGAAGACAAAGGGGTGTTTTGGATCCTTAAAGAATGACAACCATCACGAATACGACAGGCTCCACACAGATGTCGGGACTACCAGAAGGACAGAGTAGTGTCCAAAGAAAAACTAACGGTTGGCAACTGAAAACACAGGATGCAACTGTAATACCTGAAACTGCATGCAACAATATCATAGCAAAATTCCGCTTCATTATGCCATTCGTGTATTTAATTCTGATTGTCTGAAAAGTGCAGCGTTGCACAGAGCATAAGTTCACCGATTCGTCACCAGCAACACAATGCCATCACCTTCAAAACACCCCAGGGACCGCTACGGACATCCCGTCGTCACCTTCTGCGACAACTGCCTGCCGCTCGCTCCAGTGGTCAACCGGCACTGACCGGCTTCAGGTCGCAGTGGATGATGCCCTCCTTGTGCAGCAGACGCAAGCACTGTATCATGGAGACGGCCAGCTTCCGGATCAGCGACATCGACACGCCCTGGTAGTTGTTCTTCTTGATCAGCTCGAACAGGTTCAGTCTGCAAGCAAAGCGGACAGCTTAGTCTGCAGTCGGAGAAGCGGGTCAAGTCGTTCACAGAAGCAAAAGTGTCGAATTAAGGCAAAGTAGGAAGAGTCTCAACCTGCAATATGACCAGAACCAGACCTGGGACATGTTCAGAAGACTCAGCAAATAACACGTCAATCAACTAGCAGGCAGCAGGTTCAGCCTGCTACATGATCCCAGGACGGGGGTGGTCATTCCAGGTGGGGCACAACGATCAGCAAACAGCACACGCCAAGGTACAAACCGGTGCATAACGAACAACGGGTTCAGGCCATGAGCTTTCTGCCAACAGTGAACATGCACCAGAGGATAAATAAGAACACGATGACCTGCAGCAACTCCCAGAGGTGTGATCTACAGTGAGGTATAGCAGCGCAGAGGGCAGATACTTTCAGGCTAGACAGCTGAAAATGTTCACAGAGATTGTCCACCGACTACATTCGAAGATAAATTAATTTGCACAAGAAAATATAGTCATAGATGTAACATAGACATTTTAGTGGCATTGCCAACCTTCTTCAAATTCGATGCCTTTCCTTTCACCTGGCCTTGTAATATACCTATGTGTCCCTCCGAGCGGCTCTATGCCAATCTTTTCACAAGGTCCAAAACTTTGGTTTTGCCAAGCTTATCCCTTCAAACTTCATATGCAAAGATTATTTTGGCAACAACGGAATCTATACAGATGTGAGCGTTCAGCTAAGTAATTGTCGTTCCTCGAATTCGATCGCAATTGACGGCAAATGAAACTTGACATCGAGCTTATATGCCAATGACTTAAGAGCGAAGTCTGGCTATTTGATTTACCCTACAACTAACGTTGACTGTTGACAGTTTCCCGTTGTGAAATTTGGTCAAATCAATTATAGCACGAACAGCAAAAACGCACGCTACGTTGTCTAAGCGATGTCCAAGGTATGTATGTTACACACTTGCCATGTCTAAACCCGTATGGGCCGAGCGTCGTGCCAGTGCTGCACCAGTCGTCTATTTTCACTTGCCTATGTTATGGTTTAACACGCGCTCCAGAGGGGGAGAGTAGACGGAATCCACCCGCCCCTTCTGCTTTTCGGACGGCACATCATAAACGGGTAGGAATACTGCAATGAAGTCTTGTGACTGCGTTGCAAATTGAGAAGCGAAATCAAATTGAAAAGTCTTCTACGCAAGAAAATGAAATCCGTCGGTAAAGGTAGGAACTGCAACGCAGTTCCTACCTTTACCTCCAAAGGTAACAAAGGTTTCATCGGCGCGGCGTGCCGGCCGATCTCACACCTCATTTGACCCTAACGGCATTCATCTAGGGTCATCAAGTTTATACCGCCGAGAGAGTTCACTACAGCCATAATCTCCCCTTCGAATTGTGTGCTTCTAGCGTCAGTAGCAAAGTGGGAATTTAAAACACTTTTTCAGATACGGTGTTTCGGAAAACATCTTTGCACTCCATGTTCTAATTGGATAGTATCGAGTTCACATGCACTCCGATACAAAGTCGTTAATGGAACGCAATTATCACCAAACATGAACGTAAAACGACACCCACAAAATTCTTCCAGTTTCTTCCACACATTCTCCAAAAGTTTTTCCACTCATCATCACCGCTCAAATCACCCACTTTCCCCAGCCACCAGCAGCATGCAATACACAACTACACTCCCTCAACTACCGAAAATGGTGACGACTGGTGACGACTACATTCCAAGACCTGCTGCAAGGCCGCGCGCCTGCGCACTGTGTAAAATATTATTCGCGAGCTCCGACTCTGGCCCGATGTATCTAGAAATTTGTTTTCAGGCCACCCATATAATGCGAACAATCAAAGTGTTTGAGATACGTTTCCCGGAGCCGTCGGAGAACCTGATCGGAATGGGATCCTTTCGCAAATCTAGCTGTCAGATAATCGATGTAATGTTGTTGTTATGATATAACATTAGTAAATTTGATTGCACGTTGAACGCATGGTCAAGTGAGTTCCGACTGCATGGTGAGTGGCGGTGGCCGAATGGTCAGTGATCGGGGTTCGGTTCGGTTCGGTTCGGTTCGGTTCGGTTCGGTTCGGTTCGGTTCGGTTCGGTTCGGTTCGGTTCGGTTCGGTTCGGTTCGGTTCGGTTCGGTTCGGTTCGGTTCGGTTCGGTTCGGTTCGGTTCGGTTCGGTTCGGTTCGGTTCGGTTCGGTTCGGTTCGGTTCGGTTCGGTTCGGTTCGGTTCGGTTCGATCTTTTTGTGGGTGGGTGGGTGGGTGGGGGTAAAAGTACCTAAATTTGTACTGGCAGAGACAGTTAAGCGTGCCCACTCGGTTTCGTTTCTTCTCTCTTTTATATATATTTATTTTTTTTTTTTTTTTTTTTTTTTTTTTTTTTTTTTTTTTTTTTTTTTTTTTTTTTTTTTTTTTTTTTTTTTTTTTTTTTTTTTTTTTTTTTTTTTTTTTTTTTTTTTTTTTTTTTTTTTTTTTTTTTTCTCTCTCTCTCTCTCTCTCTCTCTCTCTCTCTCTCTCTCTCTCTCTCTCTCTCTCTCTCTCTCTCTCTCTCTCTCTCTCTCTCTCTCTCTCTCTCTCTCTCTCTCTCTCTCTCTCTCTCTCTCTCTCTCTCTCTCTCTCTCTCTCTCTCTCTCTACTTATTGTTATTCGGAGACGAGGACTTCAATTTTCGTAAGTTTGGACGGCACTGGCATTGGCAAATGTGCCCCGAAGTACTGCACGATAAAAACGGCCCTTATGAAAATGTTCTCCGGCTCCCAGTCAAAATATACCTCGACTCCGAGCATAAAGTGTGAATTTCCAACACTGTTCAGTAGTCTCCGAGATCACAGGCCGACTGGGACGGCATACTCCCATCCGGTGCGCGTTTTGTGAGAGGCCCTCCGTGCGCATGTTTATGTTGATATCTGATCTATGTTCTCGATTAGCTGGAATCATGGTGTTTCTCCACTTTCTCTAGCCCACCTGGTTTGGAATTGCGAGGAGGGTCGCATCATCCCCCTGTACGTTCTGAGGTGCAAAAATGATGAACATATTTCAAGGTTAACACCTCTTCCACCAGCAGAAGACATCACAGGAAATATTATTTTACAGAAAAGCCGGATGGGCTTGGTAAATGCTGCTGAGCAAAATAAAACTTTTGAGTTGCAATGTGCGTTCGGCTATTGCAATTACTGTAGATGCATAAGAGATGGTGTGAGTTAAAATATTCATGAAGTATTCCATGTTAGTAATACTTGTCATTTCTGATAAATATTTAACATTATAATATCGTTCGATACCCTTTATGGGTTTCCTATACCAGTGGATTGCCTTTTGTGTGACGTAATAGGCATGCGATCAAGTGCATACAGCTGATTTAATATATACATATAGGTAGCACATATAGGTAGCAGATCTTGCAGGATGCAGTGCGAACATAACCGATTTTATGTTTGGAAATACTCGATCCCATTGGTATTTCACAGATGACAAGTTATCAATTCATCTGCAGTATGATATTTTTCCTTACAATTTTTCTTTTGTTTTGCATCAAATCATATTTATAAGTTCAAATCACACCTTAATTACACCTCGAGTTGTCATATGCATGGTGCCATGCAGGCAAGTGTGCTGCATTTTGTGATTACCTGCATACCTGCATTTTGTGATTACCTGCATATTGTATCAACTGTGAGAGTTGTAAGCGTTTCGTTGCAAACCTTTCGTAACGGGTTTTTACACGTTTTTCTAAGGAAGTATACGTCATGACTGAATTTGACCCGCTTGGCATTGCATTTCCCATGCCTTGTGCTTTGTCAAACTTTGAGCTTGGTGCACATCTTGCATATTGTTATTAGCAGAGGTGTTACTGGCAGTCGAAATGGCGTCGGTTTTTTTGGCTGGTGTGTTCATCAAATAGCTATGAAGAAGATAAAACACAGAATATCCAAGATTGTCGACATTTGAGCCGGGAATGTGAAAATCATGACCTTGTGAAACGATGCGGGGACATATTGATTTTAATTCTTAAATGCCGAAGAAAAGGGGCAAAAAAGCTCGTCATGCATCCCAAATCATTTTCGTAAGAAATCAAACACTTAATAGTGGTACACATGTATGTATCATCAAACAGGCTGACCTAAATAGGAGGATATTTTTATTGGGCGGATTTGTGGCCGGCAGTTACTGGGTGTGCTGTCTCCCAGCTCTTAATCTGCCTTTGACTTAATCGTTCTTAATCTGCGTCTTAATCTGCCTTTGACAAAAAAGGAAAGAGATGTGAGTGGTAGGCCCTCCTAGGCTATCGGGTCGGTTCCGTCGAAGTTGGCAAAATACTTCAAATTAATTTGAACGTTCCCCAAAATATGACTTCAGTTCAAGACTTATTAAACAAGTGGGCCGAACTTATTTGAGTGCGTGTTTTCTTCGTGGGGGGGGGGGGGTAGACAGGAATGTAGTCAGACTCACGCAACCCAGGCTCTCACCAGCGCGGAAATGGAAGCCCCCTAGCATCCGGTCAGATCTCCACCCCGCCACTAGATAACGAGTGTTGTGACCATGATACCACGGCGTGATAACTGTAGTCAACTACTGTGGTGACCACAATAGCACCAATGCAGGTAACTACCGCGGTGCCGAGTGAACACCGTACTCCATAAGCTGGAACGTGACGCACAACTACTGTGGTGACCACAATAGCACCAATGCAGGTAACTACCGCGGTGCCGGTAACACGGTACCATAAGCTACGTGCGTCTGTGGTGACCACATAGCGCAATTTCAGGTCATTGTCGCGGTGCCGAGTGAACACCGCATCCAATAAGCTGGAACGGAGCGTAGAACTACTGTGGTGACCACAATAGCACCACTGCAGGTCATTACCGCGGTGCCGAGTGAACACTGTACCCCATAAGCTGGAACGTGACGCAGAGGTGGTTGCGGAAGTAGAAGTAGTCGAGCATGTGTATGATGTTGTAGTTTCCGTCCTTATCTCGGCGCCGCAGGTGGTCTAGGATTTTCACTTCCATCAGCGCCTGCTGGTGAAACCTCTTCTTGTTCCTGCCACCAGACAAGTTGTTAGTTACTGCAGTCCACGGCAGACTCAGCACACCTGTGAGTTGGGACGTTTGCAATACACGCACGAAACATACATATACAGCTATATGTGTGCACACATGTATGGGTAAGTACATACAGCTTCACATAAATGCAGGCTAAAATAGTAAAGTTGTAAGCATCAAACCCCAAATCAACTAAGCGCAAAACGAACGGTTCGCTAAAGCTGAAATCTAAGCTTGACGTTGCGACTGTAATGTCTTCATCACGGAAGTGGTGCGCAGGGTGTCAAAAGGTTGGCCTCATATTGCGCTCTTGGTGTTGTATCAAAATCAAGCTCGAATCAGATTTTATATCTCCATCTAAAAGTGCAATATAATAATTAAACTGCAAACAGTCTATAAATACAGCAAACAAATACAGAGAATGAACTAATGTGAGCATGGGTGTCACTATGAAATTGATGGGTATATATGAATTGATCCCCTACTCGGGGGTGACCTCCGATTGCCAAAGCAGCCACGAAAGCCATTTGCTTCTAGTGTATGCCCATAGGTCCAATGGTTAAGCTTCGGTTTGATTGGAGGAATCGATGATTGATGGGGCAACTGGCCCACTTAGCGTATATAGAGGGATATCCCTGGCTGTGAAGCTAACAGAGTACACACATGCATGGCTTAAACACCTTCTAATATGGGTCTGTACTCTGTACTAGCAACGACATCAGCTATAATCACAAAGTGTAAGTTCATTATTTGAGAATTGCATGTTTTATTTACAATCTTTCAATCTGTCTACTTTTCCTCTACACCATTTTATATTTGTCATGTTTTCCCATTTTGAAGTTGTTACCTGGCCATGCATTTAAACCATGGAGCGATTGCAGCGAGTCATGCCAGCATTGCGCACGGTGCCTTCTTCAATTTCCTTTTGAATTGGATTCGATACGACAAGTACATTTATTACCGAGCTGTTCGATTCATCTTGACGGGGCGAAGGTAGTGGCAACACAGTTATTTTTTGGATTAATGAACAGCTTAAGAAGTGGATTAATGAACACCTTGTGCAGAATTGAACAGGGAAATAGGAAATTGGCTCATGTGGGAAGGGGAGAGGCGGGCGGAGGATTGACCGACATGCTTTCGAGGTTGTACCACTGGATCGTCATATGGAGCTCACACTCATTCAGCGTTGGTGTCCGTCGTTATCACCAGAATGGAGCCCATTCTGATGATAACGACGGACACCAACGCTACTTCGCGATGACATTGTTCAATGTGAGGAATACTAGCATGCCGAGTTGTCGTCGGTTTCAAAACTATGCTTCAACTGAGGCCAAAAACAGAGAACAGTATCAGCCTGAATGTTAAGTGTGAGAGACAGGAAGGAAAATAACAGCATGGTGGCCTGTCCGGTCTTATACCTCTCTACATCTGACCATAGGACGGAGCCTGAGCAACTGCAGGAGTATGTTTCCATTGAACTCTACATACTTGAAAATACTTTGTGTCCCCTACTCGGGAATTTTTGTAGAGCACACAGTCGCACTATGTGTCCGGCAGTTTGCTTCATTTTTCGGCACCCTTGCAGGGCGGTCTTTTTCATAAGCTTAAAATGACTCTGACAATCGGCGCACCACTAAACTCCAATTCATCATCGTTGTTCATGCGCTTGCTCTCAGGTTCCCCGTCGCAACACATCGCACACAGCGGGACTATCCCGATTGCTCGGGCCAGGTGAACAGAGCACTGCCCCGGTGACACGTGGCGAGGTCGCGACCTCGGGGCGTGCCACCGGACTGGAGGATTTGACAGGCTGTCATCGCTGACGGGCAGGCGAGGTCGCGACCTCGGGCGTGCCACCGGACTGGGGGAGGTGGGAAGGGGGGGTCATGCCCGCCGACCCGGTGCCATCGGCGCTGGACGGTCGGCGTCAATCCCGTGACACGGCGAACACTTCCCAGTTCCTGTCATCCCCTGGGTAGCAGCAGGCGGAGAAAAAGTCTATCCGGGGTCAGACTCAAGCCAAGGGCCTCAAACACTGGAGAAGCTCTGCAGGCTTGTCGAGACCGCTGATTCTGGTCAGGCAGCACTCTGCACTGACTTGCATTGATTGGTCTGGCTGACGCATCTGCTTGCGCCGTTCGTCGACAAGTGTAATTTGCATCCTCTAATGATGCATGTGAGTTGTGGCAGGCTCCTGACGACACCTATGTCAATTCGCGCTGATCTTCCCTGTCATTGTGCAAACGTGCAGGCCACAAATAGCCAGCAGCGATCAATGGAGCAATCGCCCAATGCAGTGACAACGCATCGTGTTTTCGCATTTCCGATTTTGTTGCCTACATGATCGCTTACACATATGTCTATACTTCCACTACATTCACTCACCTGGAAGTTTTTGATAGCACAACAGACACAACGATATGTCAGCAGAGTGTAAGTTGGCCCGCGACCAGCAGTGGGACTTACCGGATGATTTTGATGGCCACTTGTGTGTTGGTCTTGTGATCCATAGCTCGGATCACCTGACCAAAGCTTCCTCTGCCGATCACCTCCAGTATCTCGTACCGGTACGCTATGTGGTCATACGGCACCTGTGGAGTGCTGACGGTGTCAAAATGCAAACCTCTTTCTACTGGTGGCATCAATCCGGCACTATTTACGCACTTATACAGACGCAGTACAGCTGCAATACTGCCATGGTACAAACACAGAACAACGACAGTACAACGACAGTACAGCGACAGTACATCAATAGTACAGCGGCAGTACACCCGCAGTACAGCCACAGTACGACAGTACAGCGACAGTTCAGCGGCATAACAGCCACAATAAAGCTATAGTACAGCCACAGCACAGCCACAGTACAGCCACAGCACAGCTGCAACACAGCTGCAGCACAGCTGCTGTACAGCCACAGTACAACCAGAGTACAGAAACAGCACAGCTACACAGCTGCCACAGCTGTTGTACAGCCACAGTACAACCAGAGTACAGAAACAGCACAGCTACAACACAGCTGCTGCACATCTGCAGCACAGCCGCAACACAGCTGCAGCACAGCCACAGTACAGCCATAAGAAAGATGTAGTATAGCCCAGTACAGCCATAATAAAGCTGTTGTCACAGTACAGTACAGCCACAGCACAACGACAGTACAGCCACGGAATGTATCATTAGTATGCATCAGGCTAGTAATGCATCAGTCCTTTCTTGCGTAGAGACAGGGTAGTCAGAACGATTTCGAATCTCGGAGTTTGGGATGGGGAAGGAAGGAAAGGCGTTTTGGAAGTCATTTCCTTCCACATAGCACCAGCGGGCCAATGCTACAACGCGTCAGTGGTAATGGGCCTCATAAAAAGGTGAAGGCTGCTTCAGCGATAATGAAGCGGCAGTTACCAGTCATCCAGAGCGCGCTAGTCTACGCAGATTTCCCTGGGCTGGTTTGGAGGCAGACTGCTGCCTTAGGTAGCCGAGCGCACAGTGTTCCCCTTGTGTTCTCGCAAGACATGTGGGCATGTCTTGCAGAGTTCCCCAGGTTTTGCTGGTTCCAATGGAGCCATGCTGCTAGCAATCATTTAACAATCGATCAAGTGTACGATAGTCAACAACCATACACTGCAACCAGTCCCCGACTGACGCTCCTCACTCAACCTCATCTCCACCCGACTCCGACCAGCCTCCCACTGACACGACTCATTTGACCTCATCCATCAAACATTCTGTCCGGTGTTGTGCATGAGGAGTTATCTCGCCCACTGGGCGACAGTGCGGGCAGCCGTTGAGAGCGCCGCCCACTGGGCGCCAGTGCGGGCAGCCGTTGAGAGCGCCGCCCACTGGGCGCCAGTGCGGGCCGTGACCTGCCTTGACGTAGCTTCCGTGCTCGTCGTCGAAGCCGCCGTTCTGGTGGCGCGTCTCGTCACCAGCCACCTTGTGGGCGTCCAGGCCGAGGAACCACACCTCATCGTACTGCTCCACCTCGGTCAGCTCGTACTCGGACATGTACGAGCCGTAGTACCTGACAGCATCTGCCGGCCAGCGGTTGGAGGTCAGATCACCTGACCGGAATTGGACCGGGTCAGTGTTAGAGTTGCCTGGCAGGTGAGTTCGGCTCGGTGTCAGGTCACCTGGCGCGGTCTCAGGTCTCAGGTCACCTGGCGCGGTCTCAGGTCTCAGGTCACCTGGCTCGGTGTCAGGTCACCTGGCGAGGTCGTGTGAGCTCCGTCACATTTGGACCGCGCAGCTCACAAAAGTCGGGCGCTGTAAATGGATAATGTCCATTTACGATAACTCAAGTGTATCCATTGAACATGCGCGAGTTCTATCAACGTGGCGTAGGTTGCGGGTCAGGTTAGCTCAGGTCAAATGACGAGATAGGTAGTGGGATTAGCCTGTACTGAGATAGGTGCGAAGTGAAATTGCTGATAGCATCTGTTGAGGATGAATTAACTGACCTCATGCTGTTCGATGAAGTAGTCAGTTCGTACTTCAGGTTGACGGATTTTCGTTGAGCGAACAGCCAATGGCACGGGAACTGCTTAAAATTTGGGAAAAGGAGAGAGGAAGGGAGCAAGAGCCATTCTGAGGTTGATTCTTTCCATGCAACACCTATAGGGCCAATTCTAAGCTCGTCCTTAAGTTGGAAAAGGGACAGGGGTAGCTCTGAATTGGCCCGATGAAGACAAGACTTTCGCCTATTGGGCACATTTGGTTCTGGATGGCTGCCATCACATCACCATTTCGTCCCTAATTAAGATAGAATGCAGCATAAAAAATAGCTCGTTACACGTCACGGATAAACCCAATAGTACCTATTTAAAACAAAAAATACGTCAACCACTGATTTTCCAGGGCAGGCCAAAGGGAAAAGACATTCGTCACTCAGATGTCGGCAACTTCAACCGGGTGTGGCCCGAGTGTAGTTTCATTTCAACCCAAATACTAATCGCCAGCATGCAGCTTAGGTTCGTTCAAATATATCTCAATCTGATTCCATCTTGAAACGTGCATAGTTACCGGCCCAGACCAGGACACACTCTGGCACGTGACGCCAGGTGTGATCTATAACAGCTTGTGAAAGTTTGCAAATGACGTCTTTGATGTGCGCAACTTGCAGGTAACAACGGCTGCTGGATTCGAATCTGGGCCATAGGAATGTTCCAGAATTAGGGCTTTGTGGAAGATGTAATACGAGGTCTCATTTCACCTTCGGAAGGTCACCGACAGAACTACGTGGTCTGCGAACATCCAAACACATGAAATGCTCATCATTTGAACACATTCAATACAATACGACCGGTTGCCACTACGATTTCGGCAAAAATGCACCACACGTCTTCAGAAATGCTCGGTGACCAGACATGAACTGCCCCCCAAAAACGTCCGCTAAGAATGTACCACCATCCGTGTCATATGGCTGGGTGCTACCTCTCTGCTTGTCGTGAGGAACTGCCTGTGGTGGCATTCGCTGCCTTGAGTGGAGAGCCCTAGGCTACCGTGTGAGGTGGTAGTACTTAGCGCATACAATCCAATAACACGCAAACGTTTTGGCTTGCACATATTATCTCGCAACATATGTGTGCTTCCTTTGCTGTTTTCGGTGCACATAGGGGATGACCCGACCAAGTCAGGTCGGAAGGCAAGAGTAAATTTTGATCATATTCGAATAAAAGCAAATGTACCCAACTCAGATAGATTATCTTCTAACATGGTTTCACCTGTAATTCTTTGACTCCACATACGATGGCATGACTTCAGCATGTGATTCTCAACAACACAAAGACCGCACACAGTGGGTGTGAACGCAATATCACCGACAATTAGGCATTATCACTGCCAAAACACATTGGTCCGGTTTGAGCTGCCAGTCTGAAACTTCGAGACAAATAACTAAAAACACAACCGGGTGGTTTCGTCTGCTACAAAAGCCTTCCTGCATCAGAGGTGTAACTAAAGTGTGCGTAAAGAGCCCGGCAATCGGCACTTTGCGTCATTCTTTTCTGTCATCCCAAAACACGCGGCGGATATCACCGTCTCCATTACATCCCAGCGTCAACTCGGTACCGACTGGGAAACCAGCCGCTCGAAAGCGTAAAGAGGGAGAGTGACCGAAAATAGCAATCACAGTGAAGAGAAAAACAAATGGATACCCTAGAAACCATACAAACAAAGGCTTTTCTAGGCGGACACCAAAATAGTTTTGCACCAGTTCCAGTGTAGTCGACTGATTTTCCTCCATTACCTTTCCCATTTCCGCCATCCAAATCTATAATTTTAACCGCATAAGATGGAGCAAAAAAGCGATGCCGATACGTTCAAATAGTGTGAGGTGGACTTCGAATGGGGGTGAGAAGAATGGTAAGCATGTAGCAATTTGCCACTTGTTAAATTGCGTGTAACGTGTAGGAAGAGTCGGATAAGAAGACCATGCTTACAGAATTTGCTTATTGCAATCACGTTTTGCTAACAGAATTGGCGGAAAATTCGCTAATCTGGCAAACAACTGATGAATTGCCAAGCTTGATGGTTCATCCGAAAATGAAAAATGCAGCCGGTTCATGGACCTGGTACAACGTAACAAGTGCACGTTATCCCCTTCGGTAGCTGCCAGAAATTTTTAGTTCATCCAAAAAAAGTTCATCCTGAAAAACCTAGGGAGAACGCAGCTGACTTCATTACGTTGGTTTAACACTGATCTGACCGGTGTGTGAGCGGCGAGCTACCGTCGACCGTTGGTTTAACACTGATCCGACCAGCGCGTTAGCGGCGAGCTACCGTCGACCGTTGGTTTAACACTGATCCGACCGGTGCGTGAGCGGCGAGCTACCGTCGACCGTTGGTTTAACACTGATCTGACCAGCGCGTTAGCGGCGAGCTACCGTCGACCGTTGGTTTAACACTGATCCGACCGGTGTGTGAGCGGCGAGCTACCGTCGACCGTTGGTTTAACACTGATCCGACCAGTGTGTGAGCGGTGAGCTACCGTCGACCGTTTGTTTAACACTGATCCGACCAGTGTGTGAGCGGTGAGCTACCGTCGACCGTTTGTTTAACACTGATCCGACCGGTGTGTGAGCGGCGAGCTACCGTCGACCGTTGGTTTAACACTGATCCGACCGGTGTGTGAGCGGCGAGCTACCGTCGACCGTTTGTTGAACACTGATCCGACCAGTGTGTGAGCGGCGAGCTACCGTCCATCTCAGTCGGAAACTAAAATTCGTCCATTCTGCTGAAGCTTAGCATCCTCCATGCTAAGCCTATGGCGGACGGCCGAATTATGCGAACTCGAATTCCGCCATCGTCACATTTACCGTGTGCACGCGTTACACACCGGTGAAATGGTGCCAAAGCCGTGCTGAACAGCCAGCCAACACGAGTGGCTCCGATGTGGTGTCGGTACCGTAACGATGGTCTGCACCAAAGCTGAGCCATGGCAATGTTTGACGTGTTTTCAATACAAGCCGTGTCATTCGTGGTTTTATGGGTACAATAACCCTATCACAAGAAAAGCAGTTCCTTAACATGAGCTAAAGTTCAGTACGTTTTTGTTCTCGTTAAAAATCGTACTCCTATAACGTGACTTAATAGTAATTTTCCCAGGCTCCTATTCAACCTCATAGCAGGCCATTGCTTCCACATCTGTCAGGGGATGATGTCTCCAGGGGTCTTCCAAAAGCGGATTTAGAGGGGAGGGCCATTACCCCACCCCCGATTCAATTGATGTCTAGCGAAGACTCTAAATTTTCCCAAACCCTTCGAAAAATTGGATGAGGTAAAGACAATTTTAGAATAATTTTATCATAATTTATCCAGAAATAATGAACTTTTTAAGATTCGGGACAGTTCTATTCTTGCTATCACTCCGAATAATATTTTGGATCCACCCGTCAGGTCCTTCCGGAAAATCCCCAACATGTTGTTCTTGGAAAGGACGCCCACGCGCCCTTCAAATAGTGTGCCCGCCAAATACCATCATGAGCAGTGCTCGAAATACCACACATGAATAGTCGGTGGTGGTCCGTAATCCTGAAAACATCGTCGGAATGCTCCAACATCTTGCCTGGTGTTCATTATTTCCTGAAAAGAGATTCCAGGCATTGTGGCCTGCGAGATGGTATGCCCATCACATTGGTGGGTCAAGGCGGATCCGCCGATCGTCTATTCAGAGTCGCGCCTCTGAATAGACGAGACTCTATTCAGCGTCGCGCGGCGGATCCACGGTCGATGGGTCCGCCGCGGCCCAACAACAAGAATCCCTCGCTGGATTTCGGTTGACTACCGGTATAGTTATCGATCTTTGCCGCACCTTCGGTGACTACCGGTGGCGGTCGATATGGAGCTGTATAGTTCGCGACCTTCGCCGGTCTTTTGGTGACTACCAGTGGCGGTCGATACGGAGCGGCATAGTTCGTGATCAGGTGCGACAACAGGCAGCCCTCTCAGTCAGAAGGTGATTCGTCAGAAATCTGAAGGAGGCAAGTTCGACGCAGTCGTCGAGACGATGCCGGCGTGTCTGGGCGTCGTCACGCCACAGAGTGCTGCGATGGGTGCGTCGCCTCTCGCCACGGGGTCGCCGTCGCTCGGTCCGCTGCCACTGTCGCTGGACGCTGGACGCTCTGCTGCCGCCGACTTCAGCTGGGCCAGGCCGCTCAGCTCCTGCGTCACTATTGAGTTCCTGGGCGAGTGATCGGTGCCCGGTGAACTGTGACGAGGAAGCTGGCATGCGGATCCGCAGATCCCCATGAGCGGTTATCGGAGCCAGTGTGGATCCGGATGGACCCGTGGGTTCGTGCTGGTTGCCATCGGGTGGCATGGTCTCTCGGGGTCTGACAGTCTCGGTGCCGGCTGATGTGCTGGCTATGTGGCGGCTAACGCCGTGCTCTCCGCTTATGGTTCAGGCGGTGAGCATGCCTATCGACTGCTGTCGCGCTGCTACTACCGTCTGCTCCCGGTGGCGGAGACCTAGATTGTGGCGCAGCCACGCTCGTTGCCGCCGCCGCCGCTGTGGACTTGTGAGGGGCCATTGCTAAGCTTCCAATGGGCTTGTCGATTGCGCTGCAAGAAATGCAAATATTTGTAAATGTTGCGGTTCAGATTACTCAAGTTCGGTTTTCTGGTGTGGTAGGCAGGATGTCTTGACTACTTCTTGGCGACTGATCCTTGCCAGCTTTCCGGCGTCGTGCCATTTCTTGTCAAGACTGGACTGAGTGTTGAGTTTGAAAAAGTCGGTGAAACAGCCCACATGATCAATGTCGTGTAGGCGTCGCCGGCAGTATTGCCCGCGGGGCCATAGGCTCTCCGATTGCTCTCAGCATTGCTCTCAGCTCCCAGCATTCACCTGCGGCTTTGCGTCAACGTGTTGCAGGCCATATCAAGTTCATCAGGCCGAGTCGCGTCGCGGTCGAGATCGAGTTGCCATTCCTTATATGTCTGCAAACGTTGAGCTATCGGCCAGCGATAGATAGGATTCGACGGCTGTTCATGGCAAGGCGGTCTTCGTGGATGCCACATCAAACCATATTACCGTTATCGGTATTGATTGTTCACTGACTGTTTGTTCGCCGGCGAGGTTCCTGTTTATTGACAACACATTTAACAGTTCTGGTGGCGATTCTCGCATGTGATGATGAATAATCGTGGCCCGTATGAGGACAATATTGACGTCATGATGCTTTATTTACCCTCGCCCGGTCTGTCGGAAAATCCACATTCGCCGAGACGGCGTGGGCTCTTGAAAGCTCATCTAACTTCCAATCTACGTAAGCTAGGATGAAATGCAGAATACCGTTTGAAAGCTCTGGCTATGCAGAACCGTACACATACCTTATATTTACAATCTGACCGATAACGAGGTAACCAGAGTTCGTATTGTTTCAATATATGACCCTGCTTAAGTCCATGGAAATGATGAAAATAGGCAGAGCGTTTGTTTTTTTTCGACATTGTTGTTCAAGAACTAACATTGATGAATGCATTTGTATTGATCATGGTGAAAAAGGGTCAAAACAAAATAGGTTAGGTAAGGTCAGGATGAGGCTTGAAAACCAACTTCTAACTATGCATGTTAGAGACACTGGAAAACTATAATTAGCAAGCCAATACAGCCTATAGCTATCACATCTTAGTTCTCCATTGTCCGCAATGCTAAGATCGCTCAAGGTTATAATAGATCAACGCAGTGACATGACCTTTACCTTGTATAATGACCAGAAATATATGAATACATATGTATCGGGTCCTTCCAACAGAACCATTCAAACAAACTATTTGTATCTGATTGAAATCCTAAAATTATATGGTCAGGTCAGGCCATGCCATATGGTCAGGTCAAGTAAGTTCCAGATTGAATATGTCCGGAACATCACATTTGAAGGATAAAGTTATGTTTGAAGAAGACCTGACATGATACTGCAATGTCTTTGTGAACTGTCTAGCTTCTGACCTCGTAACCGAGCCCTAGATCACGCTGGGCCAATGCACAAATTGATAAACCAATGTCTTCACCTTCGCCTAAGTGTGTACGGCTTGTGAAGTAATTCAAAAGAAAGGTCAAATCTTGTCAGCTTGCACGAGGTCATGACACCTCAGGCCATTCCTTTGTCATCAAATATCATGTCACATGACTTAGGCAGCGCTGAAACAGAATTCAGATATCACTTGACGAGGAACAGCAACATTCTACATAAGATGACATTGTGTAGAATATACATGTTAAATGACCTGACATTATGTCATTGACCTTCGACACAAAAATTACCCCAAACTCCTATTTCATCCTCTGCATCATTTTTGACGTGGCATATTACCACAAATTGAATTTTCCCCACTGAATACTGTAAAAATATGTGGTAATTGACCTGACCTTAGGTCAGTAATCGTCACCTTAATGAACATTTCCAGATAGGAGTGTATTCGTCTTGATGAAAGGACAGTACGCTCTGAGTTTGGTACCTATTTGTTGCAACTACTTTGATTGGTGACACTTTGAATATTTTGGAGCATCAGCCACTTTGACCCGCTGCAGGTCAATGACTTTTGATGACCTGGATCTGAAATGTTTATAAAATATGCAAAATATATGCATAATCAGCTAGTGAAAATTTCTACTCATTCGGCCGCCATCGCGGAAAAATCGCAATGAGGTTTTCCACGATGAGGCTTTCGGTCGCGGTTGGGGTGAGGTTCTCGAGAGCCAACCCCAGCCCGGCGAGGGTTTTTACCTATAAACGCCGTTGGCCACGTGCATGGATGGAGGTCATTTATTGTGTTCAGAGGAATGGGCAAATTTCAGTGAGGTAGGTACCGTTGCAGGCCAACCCTGCGGGCTGGCCGTCCAGGGTTCCACCCGACCAATGGCCGGTCGTTGGGGTTCGGGCGCGAAATGTGAATGTGACCTCCGTGTGTTGGCCTCGTTCTGGCGCCAGTCGCGCCTCTGAATAGACGGTCGGTAGGTCGGTCGCGACCCACCAACAGCGCCACACTGGACGTCTGGCTTACGTCGAGCACAGTACGCTATCTCCGAGTTATGTCAAAATGAACTTGACTGGACAGCTAATCAAGACATCCATTAGCTAATTTCACTATGGCTAAAATTAAGAAAGTGCATCAAAAACTGTGTTATTACATTACATTATATTATATTAATATATTCATATTTACATATCATACAATTACATCGCATTGCTTTCGTTGGCTCAAATCGTAATCCACACTGTGACTTGTTAGTAAATTTGCGAGGAAAATTCACACAGCAAAAAAGTATGAAGCATGCTATAAAACGTTTGTGTTATATCATTTGTGTTTCACAAATAATTACTTTTTGCGATAAAAAAATGATGTGATTAAAATTGTCTTGCTACACACCATTTTATATGTGCAAACAACTTTGAGGAATATTTGTGAAACAGGAAATTGAGTGAAGTATGGATGAGCTTAACTGTTTGTTGATGATTCACCACAATAGAAGACTAGGCAGAGAAGACCAAGACACCTTAGAGTTATATTAATTATATATTTTAGGATTGAGCATTATTACTCAGGTGGATGATATTTAAGGATTGTTATGCTTCGGGTGGTCGTTGTCACTGAAGGGCTTGCTTTCGCTCCATCGCACACAAAGGAAGTCCTGGGCATATAGGTACCCTGGCGTGCCAACAGTATTTCTAGCGTTGTACTCCTGAAAGATTAGCATTGAATGACGATCAATTATCTTGAAATACGAGCACATTTATTACACACATATTATTTTACCTAACATGAGTACCCAGCAGTACTCATCAATTCCAGATTCTAGGGGTTAGTTCAGCCATGTTGACCGCCGTATATATGCAGGTACCTACCTGCTTAACAACAACTAGTGCCCCCTCTCCCTTGCGAGTGATTGCGCCATGGGATTTAATGAGTAGGTGGTTCTGAGGGTTTTGTTCTTAGACGATTATTTCCAAGAACGCTATAGGCAGACTGCTAAGTTTCTCGAAGTTAGTGGGGACGCGTCCATCCAACTTGGTAATACAATCCACCTTAACTGTATATTTTATTTTATTTTCAAACTAGGAACTTCACTTAGTTTTGAAACACAGGTTTATATTCAAAGCCACCGGATGCTTCAATGATTTGGAATACTTTGATAGTCCGGAACTTCATGATCAAACAAGATATTCCTATTGGTTTGCTGTGTAAAAGGAATATAGAATTATAATGATTTGGAATACTTTGATAGTCCGGAACTTCATGATCAAACAAGATATTCCTATTGGTTTGCTGTGTAAAAGGAATTATATAATATAATAACAAAAACTTGTAGCTCGCAAATGAAAAGGACCATCTGGTCAGTCTGCGTTATGAACACATTTGTGGGAGAAAAAGATCATCATCAAATTAATACGTTCCTGTGTATGCATTCTGTTACTAAATAATCACACCTTCACATCAGCATCCATTTTTTTTCGGTTAGATGCGTCTTTGAGCGTTGTCAAACTAGATTATTTTTATTTGTGAGACCAAGAACATTTGCCAAGAGATAACATCACAAAAAAATGTGGTTCAATTTGCCAACACACTGCACTCGTCTGATTGAGAAGATTGATCACTGAGAGCACTACTGGAGACCTCTCCGCAGACTTGGGATAGGACGAGAGGGCGAGGGAGGGTGGGGGCGGAGCATTGCATTTTGAATCCAGGACATCTAGGATGCGTCAAAGTAGTACACCTTTGGACAAATTTGCTTCCAGCAAGACATCCAAAACACCAAAACACCCTGATTTCCCATTCACGGTTGATAGCTATGATATCATAGCCACCACTGTCCCGTATGGACCTCCAGTCCACAGCGGCTGTCCCTTGTAATTGTCATATTTGATTATTTAAAAATTGTTCATTTTCCACTTTGCTCAGCCAAAACTTCATGTCCCCACAGCGATAAGGTTTTATTTCCTGAACAATAATGGCAGCATGTTTCGATTTCACAGGTCCGTGGTGGACGTTTATCTCAACCCCTACAAAGAAACACAGGACAAAATCCTTGCACAATTCCGGTACACTCCGTTTATAACAATGTGCACGTAAGGCTTTCAGCCTGTTGCAAATGTCAGATAAGACTCTTAGGCCAAGCATCAGGTCGATACACTTCCGCGACCGGAGCGCAGCAATCGTGAATACCAGCATCTGTCGGTGTCGAGAGGATTAAGTGAATGGCCGAGCACTTGACTGGTGACTGGAGGCCTGCGTCTGTACAGTGAGCCAGAGCTGCCGACCTGGGTCACGCCTCTGGCACAAACACTCCGAGACGTACTGCTGGGAACTGTGGAGACGTGCTGAGAGGAGCTGTAGAGAGGTACTGAGAGGAGCTGTGGAGACGTGCTGAGAGGAGTTGTAGAGAGGTACTGAGAGGAGCTGTAGAGAGGTACTGGGGGCTGTGAGACGTGCTGAGGCTTGAGGTACTGAGAGGGCTGTGAGAGGTACTGCTGTACTGAGGGGCTGAGGTACTGAGAGGGCTGTGAGGTACTGAGAGGAGCTTAGAGGTACTGAGGGGCTTAGAGACGTACTGAGAGGAGCTGTGAGACGTGCTGAGAGGAGCTTAAGAGGTACTAGAGGCTTAGAGACGTACTGAGAGGAGCTGTAGAGAGGTACTGAGAGGAGCTGTAGAGAGGTACTGAGAGGAGCTGTAGAGACGTGCTGAGAGGAGCTGTAGAGAGGTACTGAGAGGAGCTGTAGAGACGTACTGAGAGGAGCTGTAGAGAGGTACTGAGAGGAGCTGTAGAGAGGTACTGAGAGGAGCTGTTGAGACGTACTGAGTGTAGCTGCAGAGAGGAACTGACATTAGCTGTACAGGCTTACTGACAGTAGCTATCAGGACGCACTGACAGGGACTGTATGCGCGTGATGATAGGAACGGCATGAACGTACTGAGAGGGACTGTAGAAACGCACTGAGTGTAGCTGTATAGACGCACCGACAGGGACTGTATGGGCGTGATGATAGGAACGGTAGGGACGTACTGAAAGGGATTGTATATACTACTGAGTGTAGCTGTATAGACGTACTAACAGGGCTGTATAGACGTACTAACAGGGCTGTAGAGACGTACTAACAGGGCTGTAGAGACGTACTGACAGGGCTGTAGAGACGTACTGACAGGAGCTATCAGGACGGGGCTGTCTGGACGTGCGGATAGGAGCTGTATGGACGTATGACATGATCTGTAGAAACGCACTGAGTGTAGCTGTAGCAACGTACTGAGTGTAACTGTAGAGATGTACTGACGAGAACGGTAGAGATGTACTGAGTGCAGCTGTAGAACCGTACTGAGTGTAGCTGTAGAGACGTACTAACAAGGGTTGTACCGACGTACTGACAAGAACTGCAGAGACGTACTGAGTGGAGATGTAAATACGTACTGGCAGGAGCTTTGGAGACTTACTGACAAGAGCTATACAGACGTGATGACAGGAGCTATAGAGACTAGAGACTTCCTGATATCAGCTATAAAGACGCACTGACGAGGGCTGTAGAGCGGTTGTAGAGGACAAATCACCAAGGATAAATTGATCACTACATCCGTTCCGATTCTGATAAAATATCGTATTCGTGATTATCTAAGACCCACCTTGCGATTCTGAGTGTTTGGGTTTCTAGGTTAACGGGGCCACAAGATACAGGCTATCAAATTTGAAATTCAGGGAGAAAGCTCGTACAGAAAACAATTTTTATATTTTTAATGGCCCAATTAACTTTCCAAACGACCATATCGCTTGAAAGCGGACGAGTTGGACAATTTGAATAAGTGCGGTTTTCTGAACTGAAATTTTGACCTCGTGACCCCATGACGTTTCGCTGACCTCTGAACCTTAAAAAACTGTATTTTGATTTGTTTTCACTTTTGCAGCTACAGGGTGCCCAATGAATTGCAAAACTAATGGCATAACAATGTTTGGCAAATCCGGCCCTATAATGGTCCACAGAGGCAAAATGGCAGAGCCTGACGTGACCTCCAGATAGCGTAAAAACCTATGGGTGCCATTTTAGTGTTACTCGCTCATGTATCACGATGATGATATCGTCAAGTACACCAGGGGCCACAAAGGCATGGCACCGGGGTCACAAAGGTGCATCAGTGATCTGACCTAGACATAGTGGATTTGTGTGTACTGAAGTAGTGTTCGACAGGGTCTCATGTTATAGTCTTTTGTTGCTAGATCACCATATTTGCACATTTAAGTGCATCAGAGGTTACGAAGGTCACATATGGGTCAGCGAACAGCCATTAAGCCGAAGCATGAGGTGTGGATTATAGAAGGTATTTCATATGGGTGTCGTTGCAGAGCACTTCGTTCGGAGAAAACAACAAGGCCATCAACGTGTAATAAAAGATCACAGAACACATTTGGTCAATCGTGATTTTTGAAGATATCATGGTGCACAGCGCCTTGTAGGAATGTGTTATTCGTGTGGTTTTCCCGCGTCCCTAGGTCAACGCGTGGACGATGCGCTATCTTCCCGTAAGTGCAACGAAGTTAAATTCGAACCCCTCTTTCGAATGCGTTTAGTAGCTTAATCGCGGCTGCTTCCATGCATCCTTGGATCCGCGCTCCGAGCGGATCCCCGGCATTGGGTCGACACCTGTCGGCGCGCTGACCTCAGGCATTGGGTCGACACCTGTCGGCGCGCTGACCTCAGGCATTGGGTCGACACCTGTCGGCGCGCTGACCTCAGGCATTGGGTCGACACCTGTCGGCGCGCTGACCTCAGGCATTGGGTCGACACCTGTCGGCGTGCTGACCTCAGGCATTGGGTCGACACCTGTCGGCGCGCTGACCTCAGGCATTGGGTCGACACCTGTCGGCGTGCTGACCTCAGGCATTGGGTCGACACCTGTCGGCGCGCTGACCTCAGGCATTGGGTCGACACCTGTCGGCGCGCTGACCTCAGGCATTGGGTCGACACCTGTCGGCGCGCTGACCTCAGGCATTGGGTCGACACCTGTCGGCGCGCTGACCTCAGGCATTGGGTCGACACCTGTCAGCGCGCTGACCTCAGGCATTGGGTCGACACCTGTCGGCGCGCTGACCTCAGGCATTGGGTCGACACCTGTCGGCGCGCTGACCTCAGGCATTGGGTCGACACCTGTCGGCGCGCTGACCTCAGGCATTGGGTCGACACCTGTCGGCGCGCTGACCTCAGCGGTTGACGCGACGGACCACAGCGCCGACATCGTTGTGACTAGGTCAGCATCCGTTCCCACACTGCGCGCCGGCGGCCGACTGGCCGAGGTTGTGTCATTGCGACATGACACAGTCGGGTGTCGTCATTGTGACATCCGCGTCACCATTGTACCATGCGGCACATGTAGGGCAGGGGGCTGGTCTGAACTGCGATGACCGGACCCTTCCCTTCGCGGTGTGTTGCAACAGGTGATATCGGCAGGCCGTGGCGTTTCTCCCTCCTCCATGAGCAGCCTGTACCCCTCTCGCGCATGCGACTGCCCCTGGTTAGTCAGTCGTTGCAGGGCAGCCGGAGAGGTCAGTCGGGGCTGGGAAGATGTAGCCTGGGATAAGATGTGGACGTTGGAACGTTTGGTGTCACTGTTGGATTGGAGAAACTGTTGAAGTTGTTGCTCAAATGTTCACCGTATTGGTTAATTATCAGCCCAGTCAATATAAGGGCGTTAACGGTTGTGGTATTTGAGGTGCGGTTGGTTGAGAGAAGCCATTGGATATGGAACCAGATATCGTGGATCGAGAGGAGTTCTGGACTATCACACTGGCATGCGAATCGAACTTGCCCACAGCTGGTACCCTGACACAAACTTGCTTATATCAGTTGTCACCTTTTTATGATATTTTCCGGAAGTGTTGGTGGGAGCTGCCGCGACCATGCACGTCCCTGAACAGGAATTCATGACGGAATTTGTACGAATCCCACAACATTAGTAGGTTGTGCCCTGGGCGGCGGGACGCTGCAACCGTACGATATGCAGAAGGCACGAAATGTGCAGTACAAAGGCTACCATCCTTTGGCAATCTTCGCGAAATGTATGCTCCTTTTGAGGACTGGAATGATAGGTTTCCATCGGATTTTCAACTATCGCGCGTCTGAGGCGTCGCCACTACGTGCTGGCCGGCGGTGTCCGGGGGCATTCATAACGTCCGCATGCTTGCATGAACAATACCAACAGCTCCAGATCACGGTGCTAAGGATTAGTGAGCTCAATGCAGACAAGTTCATGGAAGTAAGCATCTGTGACATGAGGAGGCTGGAATGCATGATGCACGAGTGCATGGAATGTTCATGAGACAGGGGAATGAGTGAATACCTGCATAGTTTATGCACTGTTAAATATAGCTAAGAGACGCGAGAATTCCGTTTAAAAAATGGATACCTATTGATCGTTGCACGTTGGTTGAACCCGTCCTTCTGGCCGACGAGTACGTTTCCACGTTGAGTGATACAACATCGCAGCAGAGGCGTCACCACCTGATTCCCCAGTCGGAATCAGGCGCACTTTAAGCACATGCGTGACTCTCGCCCAGACAATGAGGCGGTCATGGTTAGCGATATTTGCGATTTTTCCATTCGTCGTCCAGGATGCGGCCAACAGCTTTCATTGGGAACTCCTAATGCACATCTTCACTTGCTAGCGCTATGCATCAGCGATTCATATGAAAGCCTTTGTGCAGCTTCTGCCTTCCGAGCACATAACACGGCTGCAGCGACAGCGTGCCAGTCTGTGCCAATTCCCTATGTGTGGCGCGTGCGTCCAGAACTGAAGAAAGTTTTATGAAACTTCTCCGATGGTAGCGCTGGGCAATATAAAAGAATCATAACTTTGTAAATATTTGTAGCACCGAACAGATTCGAGTGTCAGATGTGAGGGAACTTTGTTTTACAACAGCGCACGGTACGAATGCATGTGCTGACGTTGGTGTGGTTGGTGTGGTTACGCGTGCGGTATATCGTGCTAGCCTCCGAACGTCACTAGATGGGTAAATCATGACCAAGTCGGCGTTCTTTGAATACTGTGCGTCGTGCCAGAGCACTAAGATAAGCTTTGTTTCAGTGCCCGCCATTTGCAGTGTGCCCGATAAGCTTGTCGCTCGGTTTCGTGAAGCGCGTCATGTGAAGGGCACAAAGATATTTCGCCGTTGTGTGTCGCTGGATGGAAAGAGAGTAGCGGCGTGTGATATACCTGTAGATATCGACCACTGTGTACGCCGCGTCCGTAACAGACGTGCATATGTCACTGCATCGAACAGTGCCGTGTTGAACTCTGGAGGATCATGCGCATGCTGTACATGTGCACATATCTATCTAAGTGTGTTTGAAGCTGCAATGCTTGGTGTCGCATCAAGTAAGTTACTAATAAATGCAAGGATTCCATTTCCTCCGCTCCTCGGACGGCAAACGAGGCTATTTTATTTGATGCGAACCTTGATTTTGTGGCAGGTCAACGAACGTACATGTGAGCTCAGTGCCATCACATGACACTATTTTGGCACTTCCTGAACGAAGCCTATAAAATGACCCCCATAACTTACATGATGGAAGTAAAACCTTCATTTTAATGACAGATTATTGACCCATATGTGACCTGTGTGACCTCTGATCCACGTACACTTACAACTATCTTGGTCTATGGGAAAGGTATTTTAAAATGAGACCCGAATCCGTCACCTTCTCCAATGCACGCAAAGCACTACAACGAGATCCGGTTGCTGACCCGGATGTGATCTCTGGCCTCTGATAAGGTTATCAATATCGTCAATGTGTTCTATGGGCGAATAGCTTTGAAACGACACCAATATCGACTGTGCTCATAGTGACGCACAACAAGAATATCTGAAGGTCAGGTCAAGCGTTGCATTTCAGACACCTCAGTGATCCATTATGGAGTTAGCTTTACAAAAAAAATGACGGCAACGATAACAAAATCATGCTATCAACAAATGGTATTGTATAATAAGCCACATAATAAGTAATCTCATAATTGGAATTGTGTTATGAGATGCTTGTATGCTACAATCCGTAATGGTGAGCATAAGTATAATACCTATATACGAGATACCGTTAAAAACGAGGCATGGATACTTCATAAGCATACATGAGGAAACATGATGTCGATACTTCCTCGGGAAGGATGTCTATTCAGTGTTGAAGAAGTGGTATATTCCACCCTATTTCACGAATAATATATAACTGGACAAGAAAAGTAGAGACGCATTGACATGGGCTGCATGGACGTGCTGACAAGAGCTATGGGAACGTGCTAAGTGTAGCTGTAGAGACGTACTAACAGGAGCTGTACAGATGTGCTGACAGGAGCTGTGCGGATGTGCTGACAGGAGCTGTGCGGATGTGAGCTGTAGAGACGTACCAACAGGATCTATAAGGACGCACTGACAGGATCTGTAGGGACGTACTAACAGGAGCTATAAGGACGTACTAACAGGAGCTATAAGGACGTACTAACAGGAGCTATAAGGACGCACTGACCGGATCTATAGGGACGCACTGGCAGGATCTGTAGGGACGTGCTGACAGGATCTGTGGGGACGTGCTGACAGGATCCGTAGGGACGTGCTGACAGGATCTGTAGGGACGTGCTGACAGGATCTGTAGGGACGTGCTGACAGGATCTGTAGGGACGTGCTGACAGGATCTGTGGGGACGTGCTGACAGGATCTGTGGGGACGTGCTGACAGGATCTGTGGGGACGTGCTGACATGATCTGTAGGGACGTGCTGACAGGATCTGTAGGGACGTGCTGACAGGATCTGTAGGGACGTGCTGACAGGATCTGTAGGGACGTGCTGACAGGATCTGTAGGGACGTGCTGACAGGATCTGTGGGGGCGTGCTGACATGATCTGTGGGGACGTGCTGACATGATCTGTAGGGACGTGCTGACAGGATCTGTAGGGACGTGCTGACAGGATCTGTAGGGACGTGCTGACAGGATCTGTTGGGACGTGCGGACAGGATCTGTAGGGACGTGCTGACAGGATCTGTGGGGACGTGCTGACAGGATCTGTAGGGACGTGCTGACAGGATCCGTAGGGACGTGCTGACAGGATCCGTAGGGACGTGCTGATAGGATATGTGGGGACGTGCTGACAGGATCTGTAGGGATGTGCTGACAGGATCTGTAGGGACGTGCTGACAGGATCTGTAGGGACGTGCTGACAGGATCTGTAGGGACGTGCTGACAGGATCTGTAGGGACGTGCTGACAGGATCTGTAGGGACGTGCTGACAGGATCCGTAGGGACGTGCTGACACGATCCGTAGGGACGTGCTGACAGGATATGTGGGGACGTGCTGACAGGATCTGTAGGGATGTGCTGACAGGATCTGTAGGGACGTGCTGACAGGATCTGTAGGGACGTGCTGCCAGGATCTGTAGGGACGTGCTGACAGGATCTGTAGGGACGTGCTGACAGGATCCGTAGGGACGTGCTGACAGGATCCGTAGGGACGTGCTGATAGGATATGTGGGGACGTGCTGACAGGATCCGTAGGGACGTGCTGACACGATCCGTAGGGACGTGCTGACAGGATATGTGGGGACGTGCTGACAGGATCTGTAGGGACGTGCTGACAGGATCTGTTGGGACGTGCGGACAGGATCTGTAGGGACGTGCTGACAGGATCTGTGGGGACGTGCTGACAGGATCTGTAGGGACGTGCTGACAGGATCCGTAGGGACGTGCTGACAGGATCCGTAGGGACGTGCTGATAGGATATGTGGGGACGTGCTGACAGGATCTGTAGGGATGTGCTGACAGGATCTGTAGGGACGTGCTGACAGGATCTGTAGGGACGTGCTGACAGGATCTGTAGGGACGTGCTGACAGGATCTGTAGGGACGTGCTGACAGGATCTGTAGGGACGTGCTGACAGGATCCGTAGGGACGTGCTGACACGATCCGTAGGGACGTGCTGACAGGATATGTGGGGACGTGCTGACAGGATCTGTAGGGATGTGCTGACAGGATCTGTAGGGACGTGCTGACAGGATCTGTAGGGACGTGTTGCCAGGATCTGTAGGGACGTGCTGACAGGATCTGTAGGGACGTGCTGACAGGATCTGTGGGGACGTGCTGACAGGATCTGTAGGGACGTGCTGACAAAAACGGCGGAGACGTACTGAGAGGAGCTGTGGAGACGTACTGATAAAAGATATGGAGAAGTACTGACAGGAGTTATAGAGACGTTCAGACAGGAACTGAATGGACGTACTGAGAGGTGCTGCAAAGGCGTGCTGATAATAGCTATGGAGAAGTGCTGACAGGAGCTACATAGCCGTAATAACAGGAGCTATAGAGACGTCCTGACAGGAGCCATAGAGACGCACTGAGAGGGGATGTGGAAACGTGTTGACAAGAGCTGCATAGACGTACCGACAGTTGTAGAGACGTACTGACAGGGACTGTATGGACGCACTGAGAGGAGCTATAAAGACGTACTGAAAGCAACTATGGAGACGTACCAGCATGAGTTGCAGAGACGTGCCGACGACAGAGATTGGTGTACAATACGTTCGCACAATACTTTGAGTTAGTGAAGCCGAAGCCACTCTATACCTGGCTGCTATTCAAGTTTCCAGAACAATGCCAACGTTCTGACCCGTTTTTTTAAATAAAAATAGCGTTGGAATTACAAATACTTACCCGATCGTCATGCACTTTTACCACTCTACAAATTATTATTGCTGTCCATTATAAAATATGGATCAGTAGTCTATGCTGGTGCCAACACATCCTCTGAGATTCTTGGATTCCACTCAAAACGAATTTCTCAAGATAACACTTGGTTCAATGACCACTTCCCCATCATTTCTGTAGAAACCGAAGCAATAATTCCTCTATTTGCTCTTCGAGGAATGCAACAGACACTTAGGCATGCCTCAAAAATTCCATTTCACGAAAATCACCCCACACATGCATCCTTGCACGTCCTCCCACATTCACATGATGATCATCCCGGTTCAGCAACAACAAAACACTATCTGGCCTCACTATAGCCTCTTAGATCAAAACACTTTTTGCACAATTTAATTTCACTACTCCACCAATTATTTTCCATTCTCGGCCCATTACACGACCCTGGCGAATGGCCGAAGGACATATTCTTATCCGACCGCCACTCCAAAATCGCAGCTTTATCCATAATATGTCACACGAAAATTCTACCAGTTCGTTCTCGTTATAGCCATGTTCTTTTTGATTTTACCGACGGTTCCAAACACGCCAACCTCACGGGAAATGCCATTGTTATCGGCACACAAAACACAGCATAGTTTTCCCAACGGGATCTCCATTTGGATAGCCTAATTTCACGCCATCCTCATTGCCCTCGGTCATATATGCAATTGTTAAATTTGTCACCCCATGCGAAGTGTCGTCATTTGCTCCGACTCGAAATGTGTTATTCAATAACTATTTCACTTTTTCGCATAATTGCCATATTTCCATTGGTGAAAAACCTGAAATACTTCATCTGATGGGCGTGCAGGTCCGTTTCCTGTAGGAACGCAGTCACTGCGGCGTCCTAGGAAACGAAGGAGCATGTCTACTCGCGAAAGAATCGTCACAGTTACCACACATCGCAGAAATGTCATCACATTTTGAAGGCATTAAATCATCAATGTGATAGAACATTCGCCATTTTTGGAATCATCAATAGACTCAAGCACAAATCACACACAATTACCCGTTATCAAACCTGTTGTTGATCCATGGATATGATCTTTTCAAACAAACCAACACGAGGAAAAAGTCCTACCGTGTCTTCTTCTGGGCAGTGCATTTCTCACACATCGATTTATTTATACTGCTTCACCTCGGCCTTCATGCCCATCATGCGCGCCCATCCTACAGTCACACATACTCCCCTACACTGTCAACAATACCACGGCTTTCGAAAAAAACTGACCGTCTACTACCGAGCACTCGAGATCATCTTTTCTTTGCCGACACTGTTGAAAGATGAACGCCCATTTCGTATTAAACTACTTTTCATTTTTCTCCCACAAACCAACATGCTCCAGAACTTATAAACTGACTTTTACCGCCAAATATATTGTTCTGTTTTTTCCACGGCACGAATTGGCCTCAGGAGACCGAAGTGCCTAATTTAACAAAACAAAGGAACAGGTACTTACTTCTTTGCTTACTACCGACGAAGCGATTGGCAGTGCTCTATACTCGCGCGATATACACATGCCCGCTCATACCTGAAATAACGTGTGACAGGACTGGGCCACAGGAACGTACCCATGCCCTTACCAGCAGACTGAGTGTTAGTGCCTGGTCCTAGCTTGATATCACCTGGAGGAGCAACGTGCGGCCCTAAATTCCCTGGTCTCACCTGATGGGCCAGTATGTGGCCCATTCCCCTGGTCTCACCTGATGGGCCAGTATGTGGCCCAGTCCCCTGGTCTCAGCTAGAGGACTAGTGTGTGGCACCAATCTCGCCTGGGGGACTAGTGTGTGGTTCTGAATCCCCTGGTCTTGCCTAGAAGACTAGTGTGACCCTGGTCTCGTCGGGGGCACTGTTGTGTGGTCCGAGTCCCCTGGTCCGAGTCCGAGTCCGAGTACATGGGGACTAGTGTGTGGTCCTGGTCTCACTTGGGGGACTGGTGTGTGACCCTGATCTTATCTGGGCGACTGGTGTGTGACCGTGCTCTCACCTGGCGGGGTATTGTGCGGCCCGAGTCCCTTAGTCTCACCTAGAGGACTGAGCGGTAGTGCGCGGCCTTGGATGTCAGTTCGGCTGCTCAGTCTCGGCTCCCGTGAGCTGGACGCCTGGATCACCGGAAGACCTCCGCCTGCCGACACGTGCTCGCCGCTGTTCTGGCTCTGGCGCTTCCCCGAGAGAACCGGCAGGCGCTGGCCAGCAATACAGGTAGATGTGTCATTCAGTGTACACAAACGTGATGTCAGTGTACACAAACGAGATGCTCTCGGAGCATTCCATTAACAACAGCACTGCGGTGTTAATGGAACGTTGACCTCGCCGTAGTAGCGTATTTATGGGGAGGGGCTATTGGACCATGTCCCCACCCCCTAGGGGCGCCGAAGGCACCCATACTGAAAATGCCGGCTACTGACCAATTGGGCCTCGCAAGTCTACAATTGATCTACACGTTTCGTCCCCAAGCCTCGGATGGGTGTGCCAGAGGGATGAAGGATGTCCCAAGCTTTAAAAAAAAATATGTTCCGAAGGTCTGGACGTGTGAACCGTGGGTATACACTACACTCCAAAGGCCTGAAATAGACACTGAGCCGAAACAAACCAAAATAATCAGCTGTCACTTTGGTTCCCATGTCTGAATATGGTGAACACGTGCTCAGTGTCCTGTCATTCCAGACTTTTCCATGATGATATCTCGAATTGCGCTCTGCATTTTGTCTAAGAAAGCAAAGGAAATGCATTATGCACTTTATAAATACATTGTGTAAAACAGACCCCACTTGGAAAACTTGGCTTGCCCCCAGCCCCCTGGACGATTTCCAAATATGCTTCTGCCACGACGGCATGCTTCAAGCATAAATGTCACGGTTCTGATACGACATTCGTTTCAATAATAGTTCCTACTGACTATTCTGATGCTTAGGTGTGCATTTGTATATTTGTCAGCTCCGACTGCCTTCTACTTTACTGTCGGTTATTCTTGTTCACTATAATCCCTATAATTGGAAATGCATCGCAGGTAGATGGATCATATGCCTCAACAACAGTGCAATCACTTCTTCTGAATAAAATGTCCCTAAGGCTATGCTACATCCCTATGTCCCTATAGCTAGTGCTACATCAATCAAATGCCGAAGCAACTTGTTCCAATGTCAAACGACCACGTTAAAAACAACTTCCTCTCCAAACGTCATCAGTATGTGCAAGGCGGCAGTTGGGGCCATTTCTTCCGACGCAGTTTCCCATAGATGCGGTGCAGTATATCAGTGCAGGCAATAGCGTGTGGCTACCGTTGAGGTAGCACGTTTCGCCTGTTGTTTGGCGCCACTTGGTTTGTGTCCCAGCCGGAGCTGCGCGTGTGGTAAGCCGGCGGTAGGTATGTACAATGTTTTATCCAATGATTGCAAAGCAACACAGGATATCACGTCACCCAAGTATGACGGCCTTCCTGTGACGGGGACGACTCATTGTTGTAGCAAAGATCAGCAGCCATCGTCGAGCTGGCTCATATCTATAAACCAGCCACAAAATGCTAAGTTTTTTTTAAAAACAATTGATGGTAATATAGATCACCTTTTCTTTGAACACAACTGCGAGCCCTCTGCCTCGTGATGCTGTAATTAATATACTGTGTGGAAAGGGCAGTTCGATTTCGAAGTGTCGTAAGTCCAGTGGAAAGCAAAATTCGCAAGCAAACTTCCTACATGAGTAGCTGACAATGATGAACACGATGGGTACGACAGATGTGGCTCAGTGCACCGGCGCGGCTATGGCCGCTCTGCCACTGCTACGCAGCGAAGAACAATATTGATGACGCAACTGGAACGTTCGTTTTCAGTACACAAACATAAGATATAGCATAAGTGGTACATAAGTGGTACGCCTCTGAACCGTACACACTGGGTTCGCCCACTGCGCTTACGCACTTGGTTGACACTAGTCCCGTGCAGTTATTAGGTCGATTCCTAGGCGGCGGATGGAGTAGGGAGGTGGGGGTATTGGTTGATTCGCCCTTTGATATATGACAGCTTACCGTTCGAGGCCCTCGCAAGACAGCGCACACAAGTCATCGTGGTGAAATCTATCCAACTCCGTCTTAAACATGCAATACAATACATAATCAACAGAGACAGCATCAGGCAGGAACAACGGCCAACGAATTTCGGCATTGCTTTCTCCTTGCGAATCTCATAGGTTTTCACTCAGATGTGGTTTTTCTTAGATTATTTCCGACAGTTCATTCGACTACCAGCGCACACAAGCTATACATTTTCCAGAAAGGGAAAATGTGAAGCTGTTCATGATCATCCCCCTGTTGTTAAGAAAAACAGAGTTCCCACGCTCCCAAAGCTCCCCCTCCCCACACCTCTACAGAGGCGTGGGGAGGGGAAGCTTTGAGCTGTCGACTGACTGCCTCTGTTTGGAATGCTAATTGTTGGAATTGTTTCCAGTCGTAGCGCAAATGACACATCGTGGCTTAAGCATTTACATTGCTGTGTGATATCCATACCATAAAAGAAGCAAGACCTAGACCTGTGTACCTAGACATCGGTACTAAGAATAATTACTGATCTTTAAAACATGAACCACGATCGCAGGCGATTCATGCCAGACAATACCATAATTTGGATACGAAAATGAACGGACCTCCTGTACCTTCTAATCGTATTCTGAACTAATTTTAACCAAAAGTTCAGGGAACGCGCTCCGTGTGCATTTTACCGCCAAGCAACAGTCAGTCATACTGATACATTACAGGTACGAGTGGATCGCAAAACAGGCTGGACGATACATTCACACAGCTCTACCAATTACTGACCTCGTTGACGATGATCCCATTCTTTTTGGAAAGGCCCCGAGCTTGACTGATCTTACTTCGTCCTGGGATTGTAGTCACCAACTCGCCGGTCAGGTTTCCCTGGTTCTGAAACAAAACAACGGCGAAATGTGAAGTGAACATTATAATGCATCTCATGGACAACGGAGCATCGTGGCAAGGGAGCTTATGAAGGGGGAGGCAGAATAAAATTAGCATACGCGGAACATTTACGTGACAATATCTGTATTAAGCATAGTTCATCATATCTCATTATGTTGTTCTACAACGAAGCGTAATTCTGATGCTTTACCGCGGCCCCCTTGACAGTGGCAGGGCGACAATACCAGCGTGCATGTATGCCGAGAGAAGTTGCGACTGACATGACGTATGTGTACAACACGTGAATGTGGTGGATGCAGTAGAAAGGGTTACATCTGACAGCTGATTCAGTACAGTTGACACCGGACGAGGGCCGATTCCGGGGAAAAGCTAATGGGGGCGATCCCTCACCCTCGATTCCATCCGAAGGACCTTCCGAAAGGCCTTCACTTTTCAAAGCGGTCTCCGTCAAGCCTTTGAATAAATACGGCTACAGAGGTATTAATTGACAAACGATCCTTTAAAACAATGTCTCGGGTCGCACTTTGGCTTCTTTTGCACTGGTGGCAGCCTGGCCGTCAGCCGTCATGAGGAGCGGAGGAAGCAACTCCTGATCTGCTGGTGGGGCCTCCTCGTCGACGGATGAAAGACCTCCTGCTGCACTGGGGGAGGGGGTCGTTCTTTTGAAGCTCTGCAGCATCGGCCGTCTCTCATTCGGAGCAATAGGAACTTTTTTTTTATCGTACTGAAGAAGCCTTGTGGTCTCTTGTTGAGCTGCACAGCCTAGTACCGTCCTAATAAACTTCTTGCCATTTTGGCCTTCATGTTCTATGGGTGCCTCCTCATCAAATGTACAGCTGCCAGTTGCACTGGACGCACGAGCTGTTACAACGTTAGGGGGAAGAACCATTTTGAAGTCGATTCTTCCCATGCAACGCCCACAATGCAACGCAAGGAGCAATGTCCAAAGTCAGGGACGGGGAAGGGGCGCTACCCCCTCTGCACTTCAACCCCGGTTCCTACGTCCATGCCCAACTGCACTAATAGGGTCTGTCAGGCAGGAAAACGAGTCTTTGTTGAAAAGCAGCGGCTGAAAACCGGGAATTTGAGTTGTATTTACTCCTAGGGAGGGGGCTCATCAAGACTTGGGTACCCATTGCCATTTCTTCATCTGATCCTGCCACCAGACAATGCATGATGTTCCAGAATGAGAGAAGCAGGCCAGGCTGGAAGCGTCATAAGGAAAGTGCAGATCGCACCACCAGCCCCAAGCCAAGTCATATTGTTACCAATTACAATAATACTGACACCGTTTGCAATGGAAAATAGTAGAAAGCACATTTACTGTAGATTCACCAGGCACGGTTGAGGATCATCATTAGCCGACAAGTATCAGTAATGCCACGGCAGACGGCACTAATTGCACGGTGGGGTGCCATTAAAACATTAGGATGAATTACCTAAAGAAGCAGCGAACCGAGACAGGAGCGTAGGGATGAGAATGGAGCCGAGGCGGGACGTGGGAGCAGAGGCAACGAGATGCTGGTAATGCTAGCATCCGACAGATGGCCAATCGCACCCCAATCACAAGCAAAGCGGCGAAGCTTCCGCATACATTTCGCGGTACTTGTCGGCTCAACTTAGCAAGGGCTCATATTAAGCCAATTCGAACACATGTAAGGCGATCTACAGCTCTGACAACACAGGCGCATTGCAAACCCAAACAAAAACTAAAATACAGGTGGGCAGTATCGACCATATTCGTCGAAATGATCTTCTTTTCATTCCCAGAATCCCGGGATACATCCTACTATTTGCTGAGCATATGTTCCACTTCCTGACCAAGTCAACGTCAGGGCTCGGAGGATGATTGGACAAGGACCAACCATATTCACGAATAATACACCAGAAAATGTAGGTCTAGCATGGAAGCTGAAAATCAGTCATGGTGAAAACTCAACCACACATATATACTAGACCACTTACCATGGATGAATGGCTCATCAATGGCTATCATTGATGTCACACAAAATCTTCCCGATAAAAGCAGGAAAACCGTACAATCAAACGCAAACAATCAGGGAAAACTATCGAAACTCAGCAGGATCTCTTTCTTCATTTAGTAAAGGTACTTTTCAAGCGCACCCATAAACAAACACACACATACACACGCCCACGCCCACGCACACACACATGCATGCACTAGTGGACACTTTCAACATCTTCACAGAATTCCAGGTGGTGCTCAAGCACTACCTGTTGATACTACAGCTCCACCCCGTATATATATATATATATATATATATATATATATATATATATATATATATATATATATATATATATATATATATATATACATATATATATATATATATATATATATATATATATATATATATATATATATATATATATATATATATATATATATATATTTATATATATATATATATATATATATATATATATATATATATATATATATATATATATATATATATATATATATATATATATATATTTATATATATATATATATATATATATATATATATATATATATATATATATATATATATATATACATATATAACGAATATATATATATATACTATTATATATATATATATATATATATATATATATATATATATATATATATATATATATATATATATTTATATACATATACGTATACATGTGTTATGTCCTTGTCCTTATCTTCATATGAAGGTTTCTCAGGATCACAAACGCGTTTTTATCCAGCGAGGACAGTGGTGCTTAAATGTTTGCTTTATCAGCTTACGCAGGACACGAGGTTGACAATTCATTTCTCACGCATAATCTGCTTATTGCTTATGCCATGAATTTGTATGTGTCATAGTGGCACTCACGTTGCCTGTTAATGGGTTGACACCGCTATTAGCGATTAAACCGAATATAATAAAATTAAGAAAAATATATTTGTTATACAACGTGAGTTTAATAAGCATATTTCTAGTTTTTGTTCTTATGAGTTAAAAGTGAATTCGTTGTTGGTAATATGTCTAGTCGGTACCAATACAGTCAGGACTTGCAAAAGTGACGGGAATATCTGCTTCTTTTGCGGCTTTATGACGGCATGCACTAAGCTGCTGAAGTTGAGCACATTGGCGGATATGACAGAGCGTCCAACAAAACCACTTGCAAACATGCAGACACCCAACGCACTGGAGAGCATGTACGCGTCAATGAATGCTTCACCGCCGCACAACTCACAATTCATGCGTGGTGAAAGGACGATACAGACACAAAATCATTTAGATTCCAATTATATTGACTCAAAGTAACTTGCTCGAGTGAGAGTTGAATCACGCAACGATATCAACCTCAAATTTAAGACTACCGGTGCATTTTGATCTAATATGTACTGCTATCAGATATGGTGCAACTGTGAAAGTTATAAGTAAGAAATTGTGCATCAACTATTACAATTATCTAAACCAATTGCATTGCAGTATCCAAATTTGACAGCACTGGTGATACCTGTGCTGTTTCCTCCACGACAATATGAGCTCCTGTAGTGCGTAGCCTATATTACAAAACTCATCAGAGCAATCACCTTTCTAGAAACGAAATACAGCATGAAATCAACATCAATGCCGACCTTTCTCCGAATGTCCCTGGGCTCCTTCGGCTGAAAATCAGTCGATCGGGAGGTGGGGGAAAGGTGCACTCGAGTATGCTGCAGATGCGTCATTCTCCCAATGACGCAGAGAGTCATTTCCCAGTATCAGTCGCGGGACGTGCAATGCCACTGGGTTGACTTTGGCTCACGCTAATGGAGATTGGCCCAGAGCTGACAGCGAGCCTCAGGCCGATGAAGAGGCTCCCGAGTCACGGAGACGGTTCGGGCCGAAGCGGACCGTCTTCGTGTTCACGGTGTTACGTAAAGGGCCTCTAAGCCCGTGGAGTGGCACCGGGCTGCTACAAAGCAGTGACATTTCCAAGAGATGAAGGGGTGCCCGTCCCTAGCAAGTCCGATGGGGTCCTCTAGGCAAGAACCCTGGGGGCAGAGATATAACCAAGGAAAAAATAAAACACGTCTAACACCTTGTGTGGAAAGGGCCCTTGAAACCTGAAGGCGTCCACCTTGAGGGCTGGCAAGGGCGGTGAAGGCAAGGGAGGGCCCGCGCGAGAACTGGAATATCCATGCTAGTTGGAAAGAGCATTTTCAGCTGGAATGGGGCTCTAGCAGTGAAGAATAAACAGGGCACCAGAGGGCCAGAGAGGGCTGGGATGCTCTTGGGGTTTGAAAGGGCTCCTGAGGGATGAACAGGACCCCTAATAACTGAAGAGGACTAGTGAGGGCCCATTCCAGAGATGAAATTCACCCGAAATGAGAGCTAAACAGGGCTATTGAAGACTCTTATGGGCCTCTAAAAGCAGTAGCGGGCCCTGCGGAAGGACAAGGATCTCTGAGAGTCAGAGGGGACTGGACTGAGATTTTCGTGAGGTTGAGAGCGGCCCCTAATGGATGAACAAGGTCCCGAGATACAAAAAAAAATCCCCGTTGGTTGACGCTTGCTGTGAGGAAAGTTGTTGACGCGCCCTAAAGCCCAAAGAATTAAGGAATACTAAGGGCTACCCTCAGGACTAGAATGTCCTTGAAACCACAAGAGCTGTCGATGGATGGGAAGGACCCCTAGCAGCTTGAGAGGGCCCTTGAGGACTAACAGAGCCCCTGAGAGCCAAAGAGTGCCCTTAAGGCTGACGATGGTTTTGAGGAATACCGAGGGCCCGCGTCAGAGCTAGAAAGACTGTAAAGGACTGGGAAGAACCCCTAACAGCTGGAAAGGTCCCCTGACGATTGAAAATAAACTGAGCGCTAAAGAGGACTGGACTGGGATGTCCAAGAGCTTGAAAGGGATCCCTATGAGAAGAGCAGGGCACCCTGGGATCCAAACGGAGTCCCTAAGGGCAAGCGATGGCTGTGGGGAACACTGAGAGCCAGTTTCAGAGCTGGAATGTCCTTGATAACCCGAAATGCTGTCGAGGACTGGGGAGTGTCCCTGCGAGCTAGAGCGGACCGGACTGTGATGTTGCTGTGGCTTGGGAGGAACACTGAGGGATGAGCAGAGTTTCCTAAGAGGTAAGAGAGTTCCGAGGGCTGACGATGTTTGCTAGAAAGTGTGAGGCCTGTCTCGGAGCTGCAAGCTTCTCCTCACAGCCAGACACATTTGTCGAGGACTGGGAACGGCCCATGCAAGTTGGAGGGTTCCTGACGGATGAATAGGTCCCCTGCTGTCTGCCGTCCCTGCTTTCTGCTGCTGTCTGCTAAAACTGCTCACCCTGATTTCTCATAATTTTGTTCTTCCTTATGTTATTTTTCACCATTATTAACACTTAGGGGCAGAATCACACAGCATGGCCAAACTCTGTACTTTCCGGCACAGCTACGTTGACTTAAAATGCCATTATTAGGTGTGACTTACCTATTCTCATTACTAGCAGAAGTTTGGAATGTAATGCTTTCAAACGTTTTAAACCTGGAAAGCTAAAACAACAATGATGAATTTCGATGTTTCTAAAGGGCAGTTTGATGCGCCTTTTATTTCTCATTCCAAAGCCCTTCAGCCTTTCGAAATGGCCCCTAAAAAATGAAACCCCACTTCCTACAAACACGTATGAATCCTATATCATATAAATACGTACTACAAATACGTATGAATCTTATATCCTATAAATATATCCTATGTATCCAATAAATACGTACATGGATTACGTCATCCGTGATGTCATAGGTGCTCGTAGCAACGTATTTTTGTGTGGAAATAAAAAACAATGGTTACATTTTTTTCCGGTAACAGCCACGCCGTCCGACAACATCATATTTTGTAGGTACCATAGTTTCTGTGATTCTTGGGGATAAAGATGGATATCTGCCCCCTCCCCCCTCATCCAGTCGGTCTAAGGACGATCTGAGGCTCGGCCAGATGCGAGCTAAGCAGCAGGTATAAGGCTGGGTAAGGAAAGGGATGATATAACAAAAAATATTAGGCAGTATATTGTTACCGTGCAAGCATCATTATCACACCTACCTCTAAATCACGTACATCTGCATAATTACATTATGTGTGCTGGAAAATGAGCATATGTAGGTACCTTGCCATCCTCAATTTAGGTCAAGCACATCTAATGGCCTAAGTACAAGTACAAGTGTCCGGACATCGTTCGGAAGCTCTTGGTCATACTTCAGCGATTTCGTCCTCTTATTTATTTCCAGGTCCGCTGCAGCTACTGCTATATCACCATAGCGCACAAACATGAAATCACGACATGGAAGGCAGGGAATCTGACGTGTTGTGGGTTTGATCAAACTCGCTGCTATTTCTCCAATACGTCAATTTCACTCGTTGTTGCGGTTACGAATAAAGTTGCTGTTGAAAATATATGTGATGTCACTAGTTGAAGAAGCATAAATTATGATGTTATATTTTAAGATCAATTGATTTTACTTGGCACATATAAGTGCTCCTATTGATGAAAACACATTACTCACACATCCATGTACGCATGCTTTGACTTCAAGGAGGGTTTTGAATTTGCTTTGTGCATGAAAACCTTATGAAAACCTCAGAATTTGCCAAATACACGAAGCTTTTTATGCGACATGTGGCGTCATAGAAAGCACCTGAATCAAAAGCTTTCAGATACCAACGTTAACCGCATCAAGCGCTATCATTTATAATTTACCCGATTGCAATTCACGAATAATTTACAGAGCTAAAATGGCTTCTCCTTCTCCCAATAAATGAAAGGTGGCAAATGTCCCCGGAAATGAAGGGATAAATAGGCAACATGCACATGAAGCCAATCATATTGTAGTCAATAAGATGGCACTTTCTCAGTTCACATTGCATTCCTTCATCTGTTGTCCCAATGAGCAGTCAGAATATCTGACTGAATGGCTAACAACCTAGTCTGTTTCAGAGCAGAGGCCTGGAGGAGAGGGTGACAGGGATGTTACTAGGCGTCGCCGTCCGGTCAGCTGAGATCCAGCCGCTTCGCCAGAACTCACCCAGACTTGAATGTCACGCACTCGCCAGGGGTAGGTCAGGTACACACACCGGCCGGTGGTCCTGTTCATCCGTCCGGTTGCACTGGTGCCTCCCGGCCGCGCACTGGCTGGCCGTCACATGCGGCTGCTGTCGGCAGCCGCCGCCAGCCGCCAGCCGTCAGCCGCCAGCCACCAGCTGATAACCGCCAGCCACCAGCTGATAACCGCCAGCCACCAGCCACCAGCCACCAGCCGTCAGCCGTCAGCCGCCAGCCACCAGCCGTCAGCCACCAGCCACCAGCCACCAGCCCTCAGCCACCAGCCACCAGCCACCAGCCCTCAGCCGTCAGCCGTCAGCCACCAGCTAATAACCGCCAGCCGCCAGCCACCAGCCACCAGCCACCAGCCACCAGCCACCAGCCACCAGCCACCAGCCGCCAGCCGTCAGCCACCAGCCACCAGCCACCAGCCCCCAGCCGTCAGCCGTCAGCCACCAGCTAATAACCGCCAGCCGCCAGCCACCAGCCACCAGCCACCAGCCACCAGCCGCCAGCCGTCAGCCACCAGCCACCAGCCACCAGCCGTCAGCCGTCAGCCGTCAGCCACCAGCTAATAACCGCCAGCCACCAGCTCATAACCGCCAGCCACCAGCCACCAGCCACCAGCCGTCAGCCGTCAGCCGCCAGCCACCAGCTGATAACCGCCAGCCACCAGCCACCAGCCGCCAGCCGTCAGCCACCAGCCACCAGCCACCAGCCGTCAGCCGTCAGCCGTCAGCCACCAGCCACCATAGCCGCCAGCCGCCAGCCGCCAGCCACCAGCCGCCAGCCGTCAGCCACCAGCCACCAGCCACCAGCCGTTAGCCGTCAGCCGTCAGCCACCAGCTAATAACCGCCAGCCACCAGCCACCAGCCACCAGTTGCCAGCCGTCAGCCACCAGCCGCCAGCCGCCAGCCACCAGCCACCAGCCACCAGCCACCAGCCACCAGCCACCAGCCACCAGCCGTCAGCCGTCAGCCGTCAGCCGTCAGCCGCCAGCCACCAGCCACCAGCCACCAGCCGCCAGCCGTCAGCCATCAGCCACCAGCTGATAACCGCTAACCGCCAGCCGCCAGCCGTCGGCCACCGTCGCACGATGCGGCGAGCCGCGCGCACTGACTCGGCGGCCGCGCCGCGGTAGCCGACGCAGCCGGCGGCGGACATGGCGCCTGCGTCTGGCCGCCCGGCTCGCCGCCGACCTGCCAGCCATCGAGCCGGCGGCCGCGCCAGCCCGGGGGAGGGGCAGCCGGTCGGCTCCAGATCAGATTTGCCGTCATTACGCGGCCGGAAGCGGCTGCGTCGGTGCAACACGACGGGGATCAGCAACAGCCGCGCTCTCCGGTCGTTACTGACCAGTGCTGGCCGGTATTGGTCAGCACTGACGTGGCGGTGAACCAACCTATAGGCGAGCTTGTCAAAGCGGTGCAAGGCAACAGGTCACCAGGATCCAGGAGGGCAGGCGACCAGGAGCCAATAGGCAAGGCCACCGGTATCTAGGCAACCAGATCTCACGATCCAGGCAGGAAAGTCACAAGTACTCAGACAGTGTATCCAGAGCTCTCACGACGACATGTCAATGGACTAGGAAGGCAGGGACACATATCGAGAGAGATAGTCACCAACAGCACCACGCCAGAATACCGTTAGAGCCCACGGCAGATCAAACGAATCGACATCAGATTATCGAAGAGCTTCAGACAAGAGAGAGGAGAGAGAGAGACAGAGGGGGGACAGAAGTGAGGAAAACCCGTTCGGAGAACAGAGGCCGTACAGTCAGCTGGAGTGGCCCCAAACTGGAGTGGGTAGGGCACGCAGGCCTGGCAATACCTCGTGGACTTGGCACTTGGTATCAGCTGAAACCCTTACACAATTTAAATTGGATAAGTTGTGGCACTAATGAATACGCATCATTCCAAAGTGGAAACAGTGCAACCAGCCGGGAATAAAAAGTGGGCTCAAGAATGAATGCGCATGCACGTCACAACCTAATCCAGTATAACATTGACATTTGGTACACGCTATGGTGGGCTTTCAGAATGAATCGCCCTGATGAAAAGAGGCGCGATGCTCATTTTCATCTCGCGCTCTATTCAGCCGAGACGGACGGAATACTCGGCCAGACTGGTAACATATTTGCTGCTGAAAAAGCGTGCTTCTGTGGGCGGGATGCGACAAATCCCCATCTGGAATTATATTCCGCCAGTTCTAGCGGGATATTTTTATAATATGGGCAAAATAATCGGCTTGCCTACTTCATAAAACAGGTGAGATGATCAGATAGTCCATATACAACAGGCTCAACAACTTAACCTTGTGAGCCGCCCCCATGTGATTCCGTGATAGCGGCCGAATAAGTAGATGCAGAGACATGGAATTTTAAATAGCTTCTTATGCATCTGCATTATATATCCTGTAAATAAATGAGGTGCATGTCATCAATGTTCATCGACCTGGGATGGGTCAAAGTGAGTGATGTTCAAAAATTTGCAAAGCGCCGCCACTCGGAGTAGCTGCAACATGTATGCACCACACTCATATCATGCTGTCCTCTTATCAAGACGAACAACCTCCCATCTGGACATTGTAAATGCTCCCAGCTGGAGCACAACTTCACTACACTACCGGATGGAGTGGACAAATTCAACTTCGAGGTATTGTTGCATGCGGAAAGTGATAAAAAGCATGTAACAAACATTCTGGGTTACATCATGTGTCAAATGTCAATGACGTAAGGTCAGGTCACCTAAGTTAGCACGAATATTCTACACAATGTCATTGTACACATAATGTTGCTGTTCCTCGCCAACTGATATCTTAATTCGGTTTTAGCGATGCCAAAGTCGTGTGACATAACATTGGATGGCAAACGAATGATCTGAGATGGACGAACCTGTGTTATCTGACCTTACTTGACCTGATTTGATCTTTCTTTGGAACTAATTTTTAAGCAGTGTGCGCATAGGTAAATGCTGAAGAGATCGTTGCATTAATATGTATTGTTCCATTATCACCTGAAGTCAGGTCACGAGGTCACACGTTGCACAGTTTACAAAGATATTTCAGTATCATATCAGTCACTCCTGGGACAAATTGTTTTATACTTCAAAAATGATGTTCCAGATATATTCAACCTTGAACTTACTTGACCTGACCATACGGCATGCCCTGACCTGAATTTGCAATTTCGGAGTGAATCAGATACAACCATTTTTGCTGCTTGGATGGTTCTGGTGAAAAGATCCCAGACATATATATATATATATATATACTCATATTTTCCACATCATTCCCCAAGGTAAATGTCGTGTCGCTGAGTTGACCTATTATGACATTTAGCGAACTTAGCATGGCCGAGAATGAAGAAATGAAATGCCATACGAGCTCAAGGTTATACTGGCATCCAAATAACACTGGTCCCATGTCTCTAACATGCATAGTGTGCAAGTTCGCTTTCAAACCTGATTCAAACCCGATCTCACCTGCTCCGTCTTGACCTTCTTCACTATGATAAATATGGAAATGTTTTATCTATGCTCATTCTTGAAGCACAATGTCCAAAAAAACACGCTCTGCCTTTTCTTTAGCCATTTTCATGTATTTAAATTGAGGTTCATATGTTGATCTAATATGGCCTCTGGTGACGTTAATATCAGTCAAAATGGGAAATCTAAGGAATGCGTCAGCACACAATGTAAACGCAGTTAGTTTTGGTTATCTTACCCAGAGTTGTGAAAGTCACCAATATATGCATGTACCTACACCAACAAATGCAACCACTCCAGCACCTCATGCCATGCAACATGAACCAAAGGACGATCAATTAAAAAAAACAATTTGTAAGCCAAGAATCCAATGGCAATGCGATTTACAAGCGGATGCGCAAGCACTTCCGGAACATATATAATCAGGGTTATTCACCGTGCAACGATAATTTTGAAAACTTTCTATTCACTAATTACGTTTTAAAAACAACTGACGATGGAATCGGTTCAATGGCAGCAGCTACCCTGCCGTATCATCTGACGTCAGAGCTATGCTCCGCCCTCGCTTCCAGGACAACTGGATGGCCGCCGGCAATACCAGCGTCCCGAAAGGGCCAGTCGGATTTGGGCGCCAGAACCCAGCATGGACGGCCAGTCGGATTTTGGCGCCAGCAGCGCGACAACGCGGCTGCCGCCACAGCTCACGTCGCACCCAGTAGTCGGAGGGGCCGCAGGGTGCCGACGCGCCTGAGTGCCGACGGGGAGCGGCGGCCGGCGACCCACAGCTACCCACCGAGAGCTACCCACAGCCGTCCACCGGGTGGGGACGAACGCTTCGCAGTGCGGCCAGGCCGGAGCCGACGTGGACGCCGTTGAACGGCCTCGTCTCCGTCCCACAGCCAAAAACATCGGCAGCACGTGATACGTCGAGATTGACGACAGCATGCCTCTGCGGTGGCTGGTGATATGCTTCGGCATATCGGAAGGCGCCCCTTTCCACACAGGACGCGGTGACGTTGCCGGAGTTGGGGGAGGGGAGCATTTCTGGTGACCTTTCAGGGAACAATAGAGCATCCGTCATGCTCAGGGCAATTGTTATTGTATTAATGACGAAGGAAACATCTCCAGTGGTCTTCCGGCACTTCGCAAGTATGATTTTGAGCATGTATGCACCTAGGAGTTTTTTTTTAGGGGGGGGCGAAAATTCAGATAACATTGAATTAACCTTCGCTGTTCCCCGGAGAGGTCGTGCTGGGATCAATTTGAACCCCTTAGATTTGTCTGAGGTCAATTCTGAGCCGTTCAAGATATTGCTGTACATCTCGGCATGCCCATCGATAATTGATGAACGCACATGGTGTCAAAAATTGAGTTCTAGGCTACCAAGATCCAGCAGCCAGTGCAAATCAAAGCAAGGTCAAGAACTCATATCAATGCGGTATTAGATCTAAATTGAGGCATGTTCAGAGTTGGACTTGTGCTCTGTAATTCTGGATGTGGAGAGGAAACATTTGTGGTAATCGAATATGGATGCTATTTTTCTTCAAACGTGTGTCATTAGAATCTCAGCTTGCACTTTCCAGTGAAGCTTGAGCACTTTATTACAGAGCAGTTCGTTGTCGAACAGCACCATTCAACCTCCAAATGCGACAAAAAAGAGGACAATTATCTGGAGATGATAATGTTCTGGATGCAAAGAAATCCAGGAATAGTCTATTTTACCAACCCTGAACATGTTTCATGACTAAATCGTGCGATTTGCAGTCAAAATCGAGGCACTAGTGCATAGATGCATGAAGAAATAAAACACAAAATGCAAAAAACGATCTCATATCAAGTCACTGGGTGAAATTGAAGTTTAAAACGCCTTGTGCGCGACTGCGTCACTAATTCATTTTCTCCCAAAAACGGAATATATGTAATGGAAGAATATGTCCTCTCATAGGATTCCAAGTTTCAAGTCAATATCAGATTACGTAACTGAAGAATGATCTGAAACGACACAAGTTTACACGCATCGCGAGCGTCTCAGCGTTTCTTGCACGCATCGCAAAAAGTCTGGGGAAGAAAATTTGGATTATGCGACATAAACATCGGTAAGCCAAGATACTTTTGTCGCTGATGTCTGTCCGGATGTGATGACGGTCCCTAAACTTTTGGTGAAAAATTGCAATGAACTTCAATAATGTTCAGAAAATTTGCAAAACAAAAGAATCATTTGGAATTCTTTGGTTATGGATATTAAAAAAGGAAAAATAGTTGGACTTACTTTGATAAAAACATTCCCTTTTCCCAAAAACAATTTGTCTCGAATATCGTCAGTTCCAACGGTTCACCAAACATTTCCAGGTATATGACTTTACCATGATCGGTGACTTCAGCTTATGCAAGTGTTACTGCATGTGAGCACAAATCGCATCGTCTCCATTCTCGTCGTGCCATTGTTAATGCTAGAGACCTCGCGGGAAGTGAGGACTTCCCCAAATTGCATGAAGGCAGCTATAAGGTTTTCCATTGGAAACTAATTGGCATGGAATACAGTTTTTCTAAAAGCACAGAGCTTTAAGTGTCACGATAATTTCAAAAGGTGAATAGCAGCTATCGCATCATCAGTACCTGGACCTGGTGCCTCTGTCGTGTCATCAGCACTTGAAGCTGGCTCGCTGCAGAGTACGACATGGATTGAAATCCCGTGATTGAATCCAATCCGGACGCGTGGAGGTCGATCTGTACCCAATTGAAATCCATTGTCAACCAGATCGGTCGTCCAAGTAAATTCTGCTTAGAAAAACTTGATTTGGCACAGCAAACGGAGCAGCAAAATAGCTTCGAGTGAATCCTAAGCCCAATCCGAAGCACAAGATTTCTCGAAAGTTATATCCAATTCGATCCAAATCCAATCCAACTCAGAATGCGCACGGATAATCAAATTCACATCATGCTCTACCTCGCTGTCCTGTGGACTATCTACCATGCTGTGAATGCCATCAAACCATCTATCAATGCGGCTGAACCTCAGACTAATATGCGTCCGCCTACCTCACCAATGCAACGCAATCACTGCACATGATGCATCCACGCTTAAATTGCATCTATAAACACTATTCCGCATGTCGTCTACAATACATTGATATTATACCAGCCTTCCGTTACGCATTTGCTCTTTATGAAGCTTAATGGCAGCACCCTATAAGCATAGCAACAAGCAAGCTGAGAACGTTGTGATGCTAGAACCCCATTAACACAAAGCATCATTAGTGGTGGACAATCACCCCCCCCCTTACAACATACTGCGCGTATTACGAAGATGCATTTGTTGGAATGGCATAATGCGCCATTCCAATGCATTCGAAGCTCAGGACGTCCAGAAGAACGTCCACATAAAGGTCTCTCGACCCAGTTAGGTCCCACAGTGTCCGCCGCTCTTGTCTCCCACCAGGTCGTCGAAGCGTCGACGATGCTCTCCTGCCTGCCGAACACCTCCGAGAATCTCATTAGCGCTTCGCCTCAGGCAGGGGCGCCGCGTTCGGCCTAACTGAGGCACTGATCAGACCATCAGGTCCATTAGGACAGTCTCTTCCTCGGCGAATATTTGTACAAGCTTTATTTTATGTGAAGCTAAATCAAACACGGGAAGCGTGCTTGTCGTACGATGCAAAGTTCAGCACATCAACTGGAAATAAGCATTGTAGGCTTGGCATATGAGCCATTAAAAAGGAAACTTTGGTGTCTGATGTCGGATAAATTGTCTTTGGCCGGCTCTAGCCATTTTAAGCTGAGTTGAAGGAGGCGAACAAAGATGCAGAGAGGAAGATCGCTACAGGTATGGTGTAGGGCGAGGCAGGATTAGTGGATGTGAACGTACGTTGAAATGCTTCAGCAATCTGATACGTCTACTTCTAGCCTTTAGATAGGTCAACAATGGTGGGATTACCTTTTCCTATTGTAGCATTTTCCAGTCCAAGATTACATCCACTAAAGCACACGTAGAATCATTAATATTGAGTAAAGGAGAAGACAAGATCTGCGACAAAAAAAGTTCCCTACTCCCAATTAATAGTTTACCTAAGGACCTGATCTGAGGAAACATTTTGCATTATTGCATTTTACTTTGATTACCTACATACTCATATTTCATCTTTGACTGTATCTATAAGATACAGTTAAATACACACACACACGCGCGCGCGCGCGCAACCAACACACCCACATCCACACACACATATATATATATCCTTATATGGCTCGCTTATCCAAGATCAAGATGCTTCATGTGCACTTAAATACCGTAGCGACAAGCGGCCCTGCCTCAATTTGACCCACACTAGCTCCGATGTGCTAACAGACTCGAACTCAGTTGTGTTACACAATGTACTCACCAATTATCGGAAGGTGTGCCAAATTTGAATGCGATGGCATGAATGGTTCAGGAGAGGCCTCATAAAAAAATATAACTGGGTGAAATTGAACCATCATCTCCGCACTGCCACGGTTAATTAAGATAAATGCGATTTCAACGTGGCAATAGCTTCGCTCACGACGCCAGCATCAAGACCGACCCACATAAATTATTACGCGCAAGGGAGAAGCGAGTTTACTCACGTATACATGTAACAAAATCCACCTGAGCGGCTCAGCTCGGCTGGGTCCGGCCGACCGGCACGCTTTTGAAACAGTAGTGCTTTTTGCTACGGCGTTTCGAGTTCTAACTTCTTCACCCAGAGGCAGATGTGAATTTTTTATCTTTGCTCATCCTTATCTCAATACTCTTCGTGAAGTAATCTTAATATTTGCTCCACGAAAGAGATACTCAGCGGCATTTCCACCCGAGGGCAGCCTTCAACGGCGATTCACGTTGTACTACAGCATTTGAAGCTCTAATGTCTCACTCAAAGTCATGTCTGTTCTTTCCATTTTCGGAGTTAACAACTTTCATGACAACATTTCTCTTGAAGTACTCTCAGTTTTCGTTCAAAGCAAGGTGTTTGTCGCGACATTTCCGCTCGGGGTAACTATCAAACACCTGGTACGGAGCCGGCACTTGGTACTGCAGCCTGCACCTGGTACTGCAGCCTACACCTGATACTGCAGCCGGCACCTGGTACTGCAGCCGGCACCTGGTACTGCAGCCGGCACCTGGTACCGGAGCCGGCACCTGCTACTGCAGCCAACACCTGTTATTCCCGCCGGCACCTGATACCGGAGCCGGCACCTGGTACCGCAGCCGACACCTGGTACCGGAGCCGGCACCTGGTACTGCAGCCGGCACCTGGTACTGCAGCCTGCACCTGGTACTGCAGCCTGCACCTGATACTGCAGCCGGCACCTGGTACTGCAGCCGGCACCTGGTACTGCAGCCGGCACCTGGTACCGGAGCCGGCACCTGCTACTGCAGCCAACACCTGTTATTGCCGCCGGCACCTGATACCGGAGCCGGCACCTGGTACCACAGCCGACACCTGGTACCGGAGCCGGCACCTGGTACCGGAGCCGGCACCTGGTACTGCAGCCTGCACCTGGTACTGCAGCCGGCACCTGGTACCGGAGCCGGCACCTGCTACTGCAGCCGACACCTGTTATTGCAGCCGGCACCTGGTACCGGAGCCGGCACCTGGTACTGCAGCCGGCACCTGGTACTGCAGCCTGCGCCTGGTACTGCAGCCGGCACCTGGTACCGGAGCCGGCACCTGCTACTGCAGCCGACACCTGTTATTGCCGCCGGCACCTGATACCGAAGCCGGCACCTGGTACCACAGCCGACACCTGGTACCGGAGCCGGCACCTGGTACCGGAGCCGGCACCTGGTACTGCAGCCTGCACCTGGTACTGCAGCCGGCACCTGGCACCGGAGCCGGCACCTGCTACTGCAGCCGACACCTGTTATTGCCGCCGGCACCTGATACCGAAGCCGGCACCTGGTACCGGAGCCGGCACCTGGTACTGCAGCCTGCACCTGGTACTGCAGCCGGCACCTGGTACCGGAGCCGGCACCTGCTACTGCAGCCGACACCTGTTATTGCAGCCGGCACCTGATACCGAAGCCGGCACCTGGTACCGGAGCCGGCACCTGGTACTGCAGCCTGCGCCTGGTACTGCAGCCGGCACCTGGTACCGGAGCCGGCACCTGCTACTGCAGCCGACACCTGTTATTGCAGCCGGCACCTGATACCGGAGCCGGCACCTGGTACCACAGCCGACACCTGGTACCGGAGCCGGCACCTGGTACTGGAGCCGGCACCTGGTACCGGAGCCGGCACCTGGTACCACAGCCGGCACCTGGTACCGGAGCCGGCACCTGGTACTGCAGCCGGCACCTGATACCGGAGCCGGCACCTGGTACCACCGGAGCCGGAACCTGGTACCACAGCCGGCACCTGGTACCGTAGCCGGGACCTGGCATCCATCCCGGGTAGTAATGGGTAGTCTTTGGTTTGCATACTGCAGCCTCGAGTTCAGTCCTAGACAGGGATGACGCCTTTTATTCCCGTCTTTTAGTGTAATTTGGTGAACGCATCGCATCCGAAATCACCTCAGCCGTGCATCAATACTTGAAGTACAGTGGCTGCATGAACACTCAAGGCAATTAGCGTGTGAGTGATGCGCACGGAGAATTCGCTTCACTGCGTTATTGACACCTACCCTGGCTCGTCCAGCACCCATACACGCGCCTTACACTGGTTCACTGTTCACTCCAGTGACACTCCAGTCACACTTCAGTTCACTGGAGCAGCCCTGTCTGGCCCGACCGTCACGCTTGACACCACAATACATAGTCTCGTCTTAGCTGCAACGTTTCGCGTTCCAATGCGTCCACTCAGTCAGATCTGTTCTTATGATTTTGATCTGTACCCATCTATATCCCCGTATTTTTCACGAATTGCCCATCATTTTGTTCAAAGAAAGAGGTTCTCAGCGACATTCCCGCTCCGGGGCGATTCATGGTGCAATACAGAATGTCAAGCTCTAATTTTATCACATAGAGCGACATATTTTCCTTTCATTCTGGGACGTACCGACTTCAATCATAACACTTCTCCTTTAGTACTCTTAATCTGTTTCCAAAGAAGGTTTGTGGCGACATTCCCGCGCGCGGGCAGCTAACCATAGAATTGGCACCGCGGCCGGGTTCGCCGTCCGTCCCGGATTGCAAATGGGTCACCTGTTTCGGTTTTACACCGGAGTCTCGGGTTCGAGTCCGTGGAGGGATGGCCCCTTGAATTTCTGCCTTTAGTAATGCAGTTTGGTGAATGTATCGCATCTAAAACCACCTTAGCTTTGCATGCATGAAGGTGTTTGGATGCACGGACACCCAAGGCGATGCGGCTATGAGTCCATGATCAAAATACCAGGCTTTACTGGATACGCTCCCCGTAGAACAAAAGCAACCAAACAGTCCCTCCCTGGACGCTACCACCCGATCGACCTGCTGATCCACGCAACCAGGCAACCATGTGGCAACCGGTCAAGGTCAATTTTCTGACAAAACCACCACGAGCGAAAAAGCCTATACCCACTCGTCCTCTGGATTGGTTGGTTATTGGTTTTACAACACGTCGACCGTTGAGTCATGTAGCGTCGCCAATCTCTCACGCCGATTGGTCGCGGGCGAAGAGTAGCGACAGGTGAGACTCGAACCCACAACCTTTCGACTGTGAGACGAGCATCTTACCCCTAGACCACTCGTCCCCACTCGTCCTCTGGAACTGAAGTACAGAACGGCCAGTATTTCCAACACTCCAGCAGTACTTCCAACACTCCTATGACTGCTAATCACTGATAATCCACCTCACCAGCGCTTTAACACTAGCTAGCTATCGCTCGTCGAGCGCCCGCAAAGGCGCCTTATGCTGGTTGTTCAGAGGAGCACAGCGTGAAATGGGTGCAAAAACTCAAGACCGGCCGGTTCTAACCTGGCCTAGAGTGGTGTGTCGTGTCGAGACGTACGAGTGCCGCTTCCAGGCGACGTCCACATCGCCGGCGGCTCGGAGACACCGTCGGCACGTGCACGCGTACCGGCGAGCGTCGCCGTGCGGCCAACGCAGCGCCTGGCGACCGGGCGCCGGCGCCGGCAGCGGGTTCCGCTCGTGCCAGCTGCCGTCGCGGCCGGTGTAGCCGACCACGGGCACGAACGTCGCCTGCAGGTAGGCGGGGAATCGGCGCTGCTGCTCGAAGCGCGCCCGGTAGGCGGCGCGAATGAGCGCCACCTGCCGGCGGCGCTGGCGCTCGCCGCGAGGTGGCGCTGCCGTCTCCTGCTCTGGCGTCACGAAGGGCGGGAAGTCGAGCGCCGGCGGCGAGCAGTACGGCCAGATCGGCGACGGCGGCGTCAGCTCGTCGCCGTGGCGACGGTGCTCACTGTAGCCCGCCATGCCGGGCGGCGCGCGCAGCACGAACGACGAGCGGTTGCCGCAGCCGGGCGGCGCGTCCCACTCGGACGGGTCGCCATGCACGCTGTGCCGGTAGTGCCTGCTGCTGTCGGCGCGCGACACGCGGCGGCGCGGCCGGTCCGACAGCGCGTCTCGCTCGCGGCGGCCTTGCTGCAGGGTCGAGTAGAGCGGGCTGACGCTGCGCCGCTGCCGGCATGTCGGCTGGTCGGGACTTTCCGGGCTGGGGCTGGAGAAGGTGGCCACGTGCGGACGGCTCGCCCGCCACGGCCACCGCTCGCCACCGGCGCCACCCGAGCCGCTCCTGCTCCTGCGCTCCTGCTCGACGTCCGAGAAGTCCTTGCTGAGACTCTCCTCGGCCACCGGCGCCAGGTAGTCCTCTGGTCGTCCGTAGTAGCCGGCCGGTACGGACGACTTAGCCTCGGCCACCGGCGCCACATAATCGTCCGGTCGTCCGTAGTAGCCGACAGTTATGGACGGCTTGGCCTCGGCCGGCTGGCGCGGGCCGAGCTCGGCCTCGGGCGAGCTCGACTCGACCAGGTCGAGCACGGGCAGCGGCAGCGGAGTGCAGCTGGGACTGGCACCGGGCTGGGTGCGCTCCTCGACCAGCGTGCTCAGACTGCGACTCTTGTGGTCGTGTGAGAGCGACTCGGCGCGCCGCAGGGGGACGCAGCGCGCGGCGACCTCGGGCGGCACCGGCGCGCGGCTCGGAGCCGGCTCTGACCGCATCGGCATCGCATACGCCGTCGACTCGGCCTCCTTGGGCAGGACGGCTCGCGTCACCAGCACCACGGGCGCGCGGTAGGCGCCGTTGGGCGGGTAGTGGTACACCATCGTGGCCGACTGATCCATGTCTGCACGACGCGCCGGCGGCCGCAGCGACTGCAGGTCGTCACGGCTGCGCGAGCGCCGCAGCGCGCTGTGGCGCTGCAGTGGTGCGGCGCCGCCGCCGCAGCTCAGGTCGTTCAGGTGGCAAGCGATGGAGAGCGAGCGGAACAGGCGGCGCGATGGCCGATTCGGCGGCGCCGGCAGAATGTGTGCTGTTTGCGAGTAGTGCACTGAGTCGATGGGACTGACGAGGCCGACGGGGGCCGCATTGGCGGGGAAGGCCATACTGGCCGGGCGGCGCGGCCCGCCGCTGTCGCCGCGCACCGTGCCGTACTGGTCGGCGGCGTGAATCGACACGGCTCGCTGTCTGCCGGGTGGCAGCCGGCGGGCGGGCGCCGCCTCCGAGCCCCTCCGCAGGTCGGCCGCCTCGCGCGGCAGGCTGCCGTGGCACAGTTCGCCGGCGCCCGGGTAGAACTCGGCCGCGCTGGCGGCGAAGCTGGCGCGGCGTGCCCGTCCCACCAGCTCCGACTGCAGGCTGTCCAGTGACTTGTCGCGCCGCCTGCCTGCACACGGCTGGTCCGGACGGCCGTCGGCCGGCTTCGCGGCGCGTCGCTCCGGCGCCAGCAGGCTCTCGCTGCTCAGCCAGCCCTGCAGGTGCTGCTGGGCGCGACGCACGCTGGTGCGGCGCGCCAACGAGCCCAGCCAGCTGGAGGCGCCCTTGGTCCAGCGCCGGTGGCGCGTGTCTTCGCTGGCTCCCGAGAGGGTGGACATGGAGACGGGACTGGCGGCCTTCTCCCGCGGCCAGTCCACCACGATCCGCATGGCGTCACGGAGCTCACCACCAGCTGCCGTCACGGAGCTCACCACCAGCTGCCGTCACGGAGCTCACCACCAGCTGCCGTCACGGAGCTCACCACCAGCTGCCGTCACGGAGCTCACCACCAGCTGCTGTCACGGAGCTCACCACCAGCTGCCGTCACGGAGCTCACCACCAGCTTCTGTCACGGAGCTCAACACCAGCTGCCGTCAGTTAGCCACCACCAGCTGCCGTCAGTTGGCCACCACCAGCTGCCGTCAGTTGGCCACCACCAGCTGCCGTCAGTTGGCCACCACCAGCTGCTGTCAGTTGGCCATCACCAGCTGCCGTCAGTTGGTCATCACCAGCTGCCGTCACGGAGCTCACCACCAGCTGCCGCCAGTTGGCCACCACCAGCTGCTGTCCGTTGGCCACTACCAGCTGCCGTCACGGAGCTCACCACCAGCTGCCGTCAGTTAGCCACCACCAGCTGCCGTCAGTTGGCCACCACCAGCTGCCGTCAGTTGGCCACCACCAGCTGCCGTCAGTTGGCCACCACCAGCTGCCGTCAGTTGGCCACCACCAGCTGCCGTCAGTTGGCCACCACCAGCTGCCGTCAGTTGGCCATCACCAGCTGCCGTCAGTTAGCCACCACCAGCTGTTCTTAGGTGGCCACTACCAGCTGCTCTCAGCAGACCACCACCAGCTACTATCAGCTGGCCACCATCAGCTGCCATCAGCCGACCACCACCAGCTACTCCCAGCTGACCGCTGGAGCGGTTCGTGGCCGGACCCAGAAAGCGGCGGGCAGCCGCGTCCACAGTGCACGATGTCCGGCGTCTGATAACCTTGAAAAGGAAAATAAAAATTAAACGATATAAAGAAGGAGCGCGAACAAAGACGAAATTAAATACGGATTAAATAATAATAATATGAGTACTCCTGGCTGCATATCGGCAATTAATTGTCGCTCTTTTGAATGGCCCAACGTGAGGACTGCATATTGGAACAATTCGGTTGGTAAACAGCCTCACGTCCCATATGTGTACTTGACGCACATTTGGCAAAAGTGAAAGTGGAGCAGAATGACAAGGATTGGTCTTGTTGGACTATTTACGTGTTCTTATTTCCCTGCAAGGGAAGAATCTATCGGAAAATCTACTTTGCTTTCAACCATGGCTACGTGGCTGCGTACCCACCACTCGTTTGTGTTGATCTGAAAGTCCATATGACTTTCAGATCAACACAAACGAATGGTGGGTACGCAGCCACGCCATGCCTATCTTGAGCATGCAAATCGCTGAAGTCTGTGAAGTCTGAGAGAACGCCGTGTTTCTGTCGAAGCTCATTTTTATCGACTGATTTGATCACTTTGACACTTTGATCAGCGCCAGACACAATTCCCCACTGAGTTTTTGCTTTCGCAAGCTGACTGAGTTCATGCAATGTAATTTCGTAGCACTTTTTCTTGCATGCATGTACGGTTAAAGATCAAGGCATATCGACATTTAATCAACTTCTTATTAATTGTTCGAGTGTTCTAATGGTTCTTTTCTCGGTAATTTCAAGTGGCAAAATCAAATCTCCAAAACATTATCCAAATACATATCTCAAAAACTATGAGGCCCAATTGCGTAAGGGATTCGCCATCCTGAAGTGAGGGGGACAACAGTGAGCTAAATACCATATACAGCACAACATCAGGACAAGGGCTCGTTATCACTGTCATGGCCGCCCGATCCGAAAAGCTTCAGGGTGACCGACGGATGTGTTTTCCATCAGGCCCTGTCAGCCGTTATATTCAGGTTGCGTTTGCGTCGCGTGTGGTCCTTGCGTGCGCCATCTGCCAAATGCATTACGATTCTTCGAGACCAGTATGTCGTTGTCACTCCGAGATACCCTGTAGATTGCAATAATTGGCATTACCTTCTGAAGATGGAATAAGGATTCCGAAACGTGAAGAACGACTTGGATACACTCCATATATATATATATATATATATATATATATATATATATATATATATATATATATATATATATATATATAGATATATATATATATATATATATATATATATATATATATATATATATATGTATATGTATTTATATATACATATATTGATATATATATATATATATATATATATATATATATATATATATATATATATATACATATTTATACATATATATATATATTTATATGTATATGTATATTTATATCTATTTATATATATATATATATATATATATATATATATATATATATATATATAAATATATATATATATATATATATATGGTCCTACCATAATTGTCAATACACTTATAGTGCTTACTTATCGTATTGTTTTCCAATGGGTAAAATACTGACAGCATATCATCAGTAACATTTCGTTGCACAGTTCGGCAAAGGTGTTGACATTACATGGAATTTCTGAAATATCTGAAACGACCATTGTGGTTTCGGGTAAACCATGGACACTCGATTAGAATGCAGGGCCTACGATTACCACAGGGTGTTCGCAAGGAAATTCCAAGCAGATCAATGTAGGGCAATGGCGCGAAATGAGCTGGGCCAAGTCAATGCCTTAAGTGGGCATGTTCGTCACGCAGCTAATTTCCATAAAACACCCGAACATCGAGGAGTAATTAGGTAGAGCCCCTTCCCCATAACTATCCTCTCCAGAACTGTCCGCGTAGCCCATTCACTGGGAAAATGACCTGTCCGCGGAGCACCTTCCGTCAGGAAAATGACCTGTCCGCAGAGTCCCTTTCATGAGGGTCGTCTGTGGAGTTTCTTTCCTGAGAGGTATGTCATATCGAACTTCAATAAACAGGATGTGGCCACACGTAATTTTCATAGCTTGGTGTGCATTAAACAACTTTTATTTGGTAAATTGAGATCAAGATTAACTACAGGTGGATCATGATGGTGCCAGCGATATTCCATAATCCGGCGAGATGGCACTCTCACTGGACTGGACGTACATGTACTCCCCAGCTCTGATCAAGGCTTGGCACATACGAAGGATTTTTAGTCGTTGCTTCAACACGGCTTTGTAGGAACCATTTCACATGCAATTGGCCATTTCAAAGCCGGCGTTTCTGATCGGCTCAAGTTAATGTTACCCCTTAGTCTCGAATCGTCCTCTAACGGATTGCGAGAACTGCCAGAAAATGCACTGAATGTATGCGTTACGCCTCGGTTACACCCTTTAAACTCCACACTTGTGGTCATAGCGAAATACCGAACATTCTGCATATTGCTTAGCCGATGGTGCAACCCTTGAGAAAAAAGTTGAGGCACTGGTCATTAACACTCACTTGATCTTAATGAATCTCGATGCGGCACAACTGCTTATGATTCACCAGAATGCATGCATGCCGTTTGGTTTTAGCGAACTCAAGCAGCGACCAGTCGCCGTACGTTGGCACTCTGTCCGCTCGTTCGGCGGCAAGCTGCCAGTACGGCGCTTTGCTGAATTACCGGCCTGGCATGAACCACTGTCCGGCTGGTCCGCAACAAACAGAGCGTGACTCGTCACAATAACTGAGACAAGGTCGCCGGACGTGTCCTGCACACCAAACGGCATCGTTCGTGAGGGCATGTGACTCAACATGAGCCGCTTGGTTTCGTTTTTCCTGGCAGTGCCGCTCAGCCATGCCCACGCCTAAGTAGCGCATATTCTGAACACCATACAAAGCATACGCCGCCCACTACCAGAAGCGAAGCGTACATGTGTCGTACTCTGATAAGTCGACAATGGTGGAGGGTCGAGTTTCGCAGTCGAGGAGTACCGACCGGCATTAACTCAGTCGTCGCCACGGCACCGGGCGGTGTTGGAGGCGGCGATGGCGGCTCGGTTCGGCTGGCACGCACTCTGCGCTCGGCAGTGGAGCGGCCGCGCACCCATCGACCGCCGCCGCCCATTATTGATTGCACGTGGCGGGCCTGCCGACCGACCCGTGCCGCGCCGAGACGGCCGACCCGCGTCTACCACGCGCGCGCCTGCACAACCGCTCGTGATAACGCCAGATGCCACCTCACAGCCAGCCGGCTATCAAAGTCAAATACGTGTCGCTGGACGTTCTTTGCATACAGTCGGATGCTAAGCACCAGCCTCTGGCGGCAGCTGGAGGAAGTGCCAGTTGCGCGACGCACTGTGTCGCTGGTGTGGCGCTGGCGTCTGTGCGCCTGCCACCGGTGACCGTAATTGTGTGTCACCGTAATCTGACACCAGACGTAATCAGGGCTACTCGAAGCTCAACGGCGCGGCTGGACCGGCGCAGGGTCGCCGGTACAGCCGCGCCCCTGTAACGTTACCGTTGACTGTGTGGGTCGCTCATAGCGCAGGTGGGACGGCTGGCCTATCAACCTGAGAATGATGTATCACCAGCCTAATGCCTTGGCATGGAAGCAAATGGATTCAAAACGGTCCTGACCCTACCAAGGTACAAACGTTCCACATCGCACGATTAGCCGTATGGCGTTTGTCGTTGACAATCTACTGAAAGCGTCTCATGTGTCCCATTAGCCCAATAAAACCCCGGAAACGTCCCCTGCACCCCATTAGCCCGGTCAAAGCCAGGCGCAGTTGCCAACACGAGTCCTCCTGCGGGAGGAGAGACACATTAACCGCCGACTTCTCAGCAACTAACCAACGCATAGGACGGCTAGCCCGGCCGACGCCCGACATAGTTGGCGGAACGAGACCCGTCTCCCCGAACCTCATTCCCGCCGTGAGTGATTGGCAATGTCGAGTGAATACGAGTGAACACCAGCGAGTGTGGACACTGGAGCGAATTGGACACCAACATCAACACCCAGAGCCACTGGATTGGATTCGAATCTCGTCAGCAGAGATGCGCAGACGCATAGAAACGAGACACCACAGCCGCTGAGATCAAGAATGCGATCTGCCAAGAACAGCGGTGACATACCAAGACAAGAATCACCACCCTGCATGCATCAATGTGTCCCTGATTGGTTTAGATTGGTGATGTTGGCGTGGACAGTGTCGGTGCTGCTCGGTTTGGCGGCCCCGGCTCCTGATCCGTGGCGGGCCGGCCTGCGCCGGCCACCAGTTACCGCCCGGCTGGGTGCTGCTCAGTATTGCGACCCCGGCTCCTGATCCGTGGCGGGCTGGTCTGCGCCGGCCGCCAGTTCCTGGCAGTGTCAGCATTGGGAGCGGGCGGCACACCGGACACGGCGACAGCCAACGGACCCACCCAGCGCAGCGCTCACCACCCTCCCAGTCAGTACAGCGCTCACCACCCTCCCCGTCAGCACAGCGTCCACCACCCTCCCCGCCAGTACAGCGTTCATCACCTTCCCAGTCAGCACAGCGCTCACCACTCTTCCAGTCAGTACAGCGCTCACCACCCTCCCAGTCAGCACAGCGCTCACCACCCCCCCAGTCAGCACAGCGCTCACCACCCTCCCAGTCAGCACAGCGCTCACCACCCTCCCAGTCAGTACAGCGCTCACCACCTTCCCAGTCATTACAGCGCTCACCACCTTCCCAGTCAGCAGAGCGCTCACCACCCTCCCAGTTAGTACAGCGCTCACCACCTTCCCAGTCAGTATAGCGCTCTCCACGCTCCCAGTCAGCACAGCGCTCACCACCCTCCCAGTCAGTACAGCGCTCACCACCCTCCCAGTCAGCACAGCGCTCATCACCCTCCCAGTCAGCACAGCGCTCACCACCTTCCCAGTCAGTACAGCGTTCACCACCCTCCCAGTCAGCACAGCGCTCACCACCCTCCCAGTCAGCACAGCGCTCACCACCCTCCCAGTCAGTACAGCGCTCACCACCTTCCCAGTCATTACAGCGCTCACCATCCTCCCAGTCAGTACACTCGAGCCGATCGCGCAGCCAGCGCAAGCTGGAAGCCGGAGGCGGCGCCGTGAGAAGCGCCACCGCGGCTGCAGAGGCGGAGTCAGCTGGGGAAAATATGGTGGAACTGACTGGCGCTCCATACTGGCTGGACATCTGAACATCCAGTTGATGAAGCCCAAACTGCCAGAATTGCGAGGAGAGATAAGTGACGTACTAACTACGTACTACGGATTTGATATACTAACTTTTTGCGAAACTTGGTTGTTCACGAGCGTCCTCACACGTCTGCTTAGCGTACCTGACTGCCGACGGTATCGCTCTGACCGACCGACGGAAAATAGATTACCAGTCGGATATGGAGGTGTGACCATGTTAGCTCGTGAACCATCAAGCGTAACGGTATTGTCAATGCTAACAACGGACACTAAACAACAGTCTAGTGTGGAAATACTATCGCCTCTCATTAGGTCCGGTAAGGAGCATCAATTTTTCCTTGCGGTCGCTCACCGTCATTCGACCAACATTCTGCAACAGTTATCAGCAGCTGTCGTGGCAAAAACTCAACATGAACGAGCCATTCGTGCCGGCTCTGGCTGCTGCCACCACCATGGGTGACATGATTTTATGCGAATGCTGATGCGGTGTAGCAGTAATTGAGGGGATGGTAGCAGGTAAGGATAAGTTGATTTCTTGGTCGTGTCTATGCTGATGATTTTAACGTCACCCTACTCCACGTCGACTGGAACAGTGTCTATGCCAGTGCCAGAACGTCGACTGGAACAGTGTCTATGCCAGTGCCAGAACGTCGACTGGAACAGTGTCTATGCCAGTGCCAGAACGTCGACTGGAACAGTGTATATGCCAGTGGGACGCCTTCTGAGGAATGGGACGCTTTCCGGCACACCTTCCTCCGACTCTCGACACGGTGGCCTCTGTACGGCATGCGAGGATTTCACCGCAGGGGCCGCTGCCGTTGACAGTGACCACGCGTGACCCCCCCCTCGCCGGAAGTGGAGCTGCTCTGGCCGACACACCAGGAGCCGACAGAGAGCTTTACAAACAGCTGAACCGCGAGAGCCACGCTGTGGTCAGAGGTGATGCCGCCGATTATCTGCAGCGGGAGCGCAGGACAGCAGGTCCTTCTCAGATGTGGCGTGTGTTGAAGCCAATAATAGGTGGCAATGGGGCCACACGTGGTGATATGCATGTGCATATAGCGCAGTTCAGGCACTACACACCTAGTTGTTCGCAAATAGAACACACAGCAACTGTCCCCACCAACACTGGGTGTTCTAGTAAGATCACCACGCGCACACACTTGCAGGTTTGAAGTCCGAACAATAGGTGCCCGCTATCGATCTTATCGGCAATAACAAAGATCGTCGAACGCGTTGTGCATCAACAACTCGTGTAATATGTCATATATTGTTGTCATCATAATATGTTGATGTAGTAACATCAATCACCTACTTACATCTAGTCAACATTGGTAAAAACCAATCATTCTACCGAAACTGCATTAACTTTAATAACCAAACGTCTTAATAGAGCTGCTGACGGTGGTGATATTTTGATTTTAATGTTATTATATTTATCCGCATGTTTTGATCATCAGCACTTGCTCAGAAAACTCAATAGCGTGTGGAGTAGATATTATATAGTTTGCAAGCTATCTTGAGAGTCACACACAGCAAGTAAATGTCGTGGAATGGAGGGAAGGGGGGGGCGGGGGAGCGACGGTATGCCGGTTTTACCAAATAGTTCGGCAAATGACATTGGTGCGATTCAGGGTGAATCACTGAGCTGTTTGTTGTACACGATTTATGCGCACGATTTGGTTATGTGGCGTACATTGGCTTACCTGTTTGACTGATTCTGTGCCAATAACTTCAAGATTAACGCGAATAAAACGCAAATGATTGTGCTTGAGAGCGGAGCAATGCAGAGACATGCCTAAAAGTGCTGCCAACTTCAACAGAGCGATTATGCAGGAGTCGCAGATAGTGAGAGAAAAAATGGGGTACATGTGGATAAACATACGACCATAACTGACCATGTCAATGACGTGACAGCCAAGTGCAGTGGCAGCCTGATTACACTGCACCACGCTAGGCGTTCACATCGCAGGCAGCTGATTAAATCTGTCCTTAATGCACTTGTCATGTCGACCATTAGGCATCATTGCACTTCGATTTACGGCCCACCGAGGAAAACACAGATGCACAGACTTCGAAAGATGATCAATTTCCCAGCTCAAGTGATCAGTGGTGGAAGAAACACGATCACATATCAGATGCAATAGGTGACCTTCAATTGCTTGGTGACAGTGTATCACTGAATACGCCTAGTGCAAAAACTGATCACGAAAGAAGAACCTGAAATAACTTATCAAGAATTAGCAGTCACCAACAACCAGAATTGTCATAACACGTCACAATCTGTCCAAATACGTCTACCGCCCATGAAAACCGACAGGGACAGGAGATAACTAGCAAATAGTGGTGTGGAGGAATGCACCAAGGATAATGACACTCACATACACTGACCCTCCACCAACGCCCAAAGAGCCCAGGAATTGTGTCACAATGTTTGATGACTCTGTGCTATTGTTGGCGAACTTGTATTGACCGGTGCCGTCATTTTACCTGTCTCTATGGACCGGTGCCGTCATTTTACCTGTCTCTATGGACCGGTGCCGTCATTTTACCTGTCTCTATGCGGTCGTGTGTGATTGGACACGTGACCAAGCTCTACGTCAATTAGTGTACTTGAAGATATAAATTGGTGCATACCCGAATGTGTCGGACACAATGTGGAATAGATGAACGGGCAAATAGCCTTCTGGGGAGGACGGGTACATGGACGGCTGACAGCTCAGCGCAATAAACCGACTTAGAGGAAAATTGGCACGGCCGACGCCCGTCTTGGTTGGCAACACAAAGCCTCCTGGTGGAGGAGGCGGTGTCGTCTGCTGTTAAGACGTCAGCAAGTCACCGCCTAACAGGAAAATTAGTTCGGCCGACGTCCGGTGTAGTTGGCAACACAGCATCTCATGGGGGAGGTGAGTTGTACATCAACCGCTGGCATCTCAGTAGCTAATAGATGCATAAGAAAGCTTAACACCAATGAGGCAACCATGATCCTTCTAAGTTCACAACACCAAGCTGACCGACGTCCTAGACGCATGACTTCGCGGATGACGTCACAAATCGGTTGGAGTTTCCGGTAAAGTTTGGAAACCCCAACTGGTATGGTCGATTTGGCTCTTTTTCATACAGCGATGTGGCCACTTGTCACGTACATTTACAGGATTGGACGGCAGCTGCTGTCTCCTTGCACCTATAAAAGCTGAAGAGGCAAAGGGATCTTTGTTATCTACAAAGCAACACGTCCCAATCATCACCACGACTGTTTAATGTCACATAGCTCTACTACTAACGGTAGCTGAACAATGTGTTGCTTTCCTATGACATGTCAATTTGATTGTTCTGTGGGCAAACAAAAAACGAAAGGTGAGCTATGTCTGAACATTCAACAGCTGCTGAGTGCAAGAACTACTGACTGAGAGCATGAATAACACAGCAGGGCTAGCCAGGCCGGATCCGCTTGGCGACATTGCTCACTGGATTCGGCACAAGATTGAAAGGAGTACAGTAAGTAGGCTAATTCACTTTGAAGATAGTCTGCATGTGTTAGGCAGATAAACATTTACGTTGCCGGACAGACGGCGTTTGAATGTAGAACCGTAAGGATGAGCTAAGTTTTGAGTCCAGCAAGAAATCACACGTAAGTAATCTTCGATGTAAACAAATGGGCTAATGCCAGAATTAACCCCAAAATAGGTAAGACTAACTATCAGGCCCCTCCGCATGCATGTCGGTGCTTGCACACACTAAAAGTGGATAAGACAACTCATGTGCACTTTGTTTATGATATCTGACATCATATAAGATGTGATGTCATGATATGACACAACATATTGCATGCCTAATGCTAGGCATTTCCCCAGCAGATTCTTGCTTCCATGCATTCTGGTCCATGGCATGTAGTCAAGGTGCACACTGCACATACCGACATACTACTTGTTTATTTTCAAAGCATGTCCACTCTTATCACTATCTTGTCACAAACCAACAGCAGCCCAACAAACAAAAGTTTCGGCTGGTCAGCTGACGAAAGCCCAGCCGAACCGAGGTAGAGCACTTACCGCCGCCTTTCCTGAGTCCTTGACGGGATTGATTTGCCAATAGATCGGTCAAACACTTATCCATGATTGTCCAGAATATCATCGACATACCCGCCGTTGAGGACAACAGCCGTCCGTCGACAGCGGTGCCTCCTAACAACACAATTACCCAGACTGTAGACGAATCAAACACCTCTGTCCAGGGGTGATTGCGTGAGCGAACTTCGTGTATGATAAGGCAAGTCCATAAAGCCGCCGAAGGCCAGCGAGTCAGGCGGCCCCCTTGGCGACAACGACGCCAACATGTGGATCCGGCAGGACCGAGAGCTGAGCAGGACCAGTCCTGAGCCGGCAGGACCGAGAGCAGTTCTGGCGCCGGCCACAGTCCAAATGTTGAACCACAAACAAGGACTTTTTTGTATAAATGTAATCCGAGTTGTTGCTGGTTGGCTTTATGAACCAGGGCCCTATTGCTAAGCAGAGCCTGTTGCGTGAACTCCACCCCCCACCACCCGATCCATGAATTCCAGTTCAACGGCAGAATTCTGACCAAAAGTTTAACGTGCCGTCAATGCATCGACACGACCGTCCGGAAGCTCTTCCCCGGCCTTATCGGGCCAGCTGCCAACTGACCCTCACTGCCAACTGACCCTGCATGCGAGAGCGCGTAGCGACTCGAACCCTGTGTTGCCAGGACGGGGAGACAGGACAGTGCAGGCCAGCGCTCTAGTCAACTGAGCTACCGGGAATATTATCCTCCAATGGCTACGCTCGTGCCGAGGATACGTAAAACAACACACGTTATGCAATTATAAGCACACAATTATAGCACACAATTATATTATAAGCACAATTATATTATATAATTATATAATTATATATAATTATATATAATTATAAGCACACAATTATAAGCACGCGCACATTTATAGTGATGTCAAAAAAGTGCGGATTTCAGAGCATGGCAACTGGCGGTTGTGAGGTTTAGTCCAGGTCGTTTTAGTAGGTGGTTGTCGGAAAATGTTACCGTCAGTAGTGTAGTCCGATATGTGGCGGCTGGGAGGTTTATTCCAGATCGTTTTCGTAAGTGGTTGTTGAGGAATTTTACCATGATGATAACCGGCGACTGTGAGGTTTAGTCAAGGTAGTCTAAGTAAGTGGTGCTCCAAAGGGCGAAAAACACAACTTTTCCGTTATGCTAATCGACTTGATGATGAAAACGATCCAACCGGTAGGCCAAGGTCATGGAAACCCATTTAAGCCATCAGTTATAGTTTGTTCTCGACACCTGGATGACGTCACATGACATTATGCCACTAGCCGCGGATCCGTTAATAGGAGTGGTAATATTGTGGGTATCAGCGGTGATATGCTTGACAAAATTCCATTCGGGTTGCTTTGATTTTTATTTCACAAATTATCACACCAATTAAGGGCAAGCAGATGTCCTTAACGTCCATGGCGTCATCGTCCAGGATTAGGTTCTCCTTGGTTTAGCATGGTGATTCAGTAAGGTTAATCGCGCCACAATTGTCCCACATGAGATAATTCACTGCTGTCTCAGCGACATATCGCCGATGTTCATCGCAATTTAACATTGCCCGCCATCTGTACCGCTGGATTTGTTTTTTTTCCAGCTAGCAGCTGTCTCAAACGGGACGTGACCAGTATATGAAATGTGCCGTCTGCCAATGTAAACTAGCCCAGAAATTAACCTCACCATGATTCATTCCTACAATTTTTTTTGTTCGGAGAAAAAGGCAGGTCAGTCTTTGGTTGTCACATTAGTCTTCCGGCTGCTTTGGCTGTTCTTTCGCTGCTCCATTAGCCGACGCACCGACGAGCATCGGCGTGTGGCCGGCTTTTCCACATCTGCATTTATTTCCTGCATATGGTACATACATTCTACGTCTACTTGGGAAAATCCAATGCTTATCGAGTCGATAATACCCAAGGCTTACAAGGGAAAACCATGCCTTAAAATCAGCACATGACATATATACTTGTTGATGCAATGCGTTTATCCATCCGATGGAATTATGAGTCGGCAGGGAAAATATATTCCCATGTGTTGGCATTATGTTATACGAACCGTGCGGTAAATGGACATTTGGCTAATGTGTGGCATAGTGTCTTGTGACACCCCAATGCCACACCCTGTGGTACCTACAGTGCTGGCACTAATACATACAGTGCCGGCAAAGGTACTTCGTCCTCATGGTTCAGTCTGCTCATCTGCACAAATATCGTCGAACTGTGTCTGTTTTATTGATCAATATCGAGCAAATGAGCCGACCCAGAACACCTCTGGTTAGTTTCTGGTGACCTTTTCTTTGATACATTTGCTTAGAATGGAGGCGACAGTCCGAATTGTAGGTATTTCATAGTTTTCACCATTTTCTTTTTTTCAGGCCCAACCAAGAAGAGCACAAAATGATGTTGAGTTCCATCTTCAATTTCACGGCGCTCTTCTATTAGTGATGCCGCATTATTTTCAAGTTTCTTCTTCCAAAATATGGTTTAATTACAGTTCATTACTTTTCGCTTGTTCAGCAAAGTCCGCCGCCTGCCAGTCAATTGCTAAAATCCAGGCTCAGATGAAGCATGTGTACTTCTATCTCGATAATCTAGGATAAGTAATGAAGATATAACTTGAAGTATCACCACAAATGTGGAGAATCTTCAACCTTTGGTTGTGGAAGTATTTCTAAGACCACCTCATATTCCTATTAGAAGACCATGGGCCCTCGTTCTTCTAATACGACGAAATTTGGTGATTTTAACATAATTTCCAGCCCCAGGCGGGAATATTATATTACTGAATGCAGCTGCGAAAGAACATGTGTAGCCCAAGGTATTGAAGTTAGATAGGCACTCGACCGTAGGTCGAATGCCGAAGTATTTGTAATACTGAGGGCCATAAATTATCTCTCATCCCAAGGTCAGTAAGATTAAAGCCATTTATCAGAGGTAGAATCATCCGGCCAAATGTCGCGTAGCGCGGTCATGACGTCACAAAATCACATCGGGTGCCGTACGCCATGTACTTGGTATGGGTTTGCTCTAAGTGGCTCGTGAAACCTTGATAAAGGAACCCTCAGATCAGCTTCTCGATGTGCGCGGCCAGGCCGCAACGGCGGTGGACACAGCACCAGCGGTCCACTTAGTCGGTGGAAACTAGATTGTCTGTAGCTTAACAGCCGGCGTTAGCTGCCGTCTTTTCCGCAAGCAACCCTTCAATTGATCGTAGCAGTCGGCTGCCAGCGGCGACGCCACGACAGAGTGTTTGACCAGACGGAATTGTTGCGAGGGAAGCTTAGCCAACGCTTTGTGAAGCATCGTGGCTTGAACCGTGCGGCCTGCACCCAGCATCAGCTTGCCACACATGACAATCCGTGTCACCATCGGCCGCATCAAAAGCCGGCAGTTGGACGCGAAAGAACGAGCTCTAGTGCGCGACGACGGCGTGCTGTTCGTCCCGCATTGTTCACGTGTCGGGGTCACCAATTGTAGGCACGACACCACACGGCCGGACAAGTGAGACGGAAGTTTGTCCAATCACGAGCACACAAGTTCGCATCTGTGACTACAGTTGTCCGCACCTAACAACTGGAACAACCGTTGCCACGCTGCCCGGCAACCAACTGCCGAGGTGATAGTACACTTTGTTAATCATACCACATGTTCATTGATTGCTTCTTTATTCATGTACGATAATGTACCGTGTGCACTACCACACCATATATCCCTTTTATTTCTGTATGCCATTTGTTAATCCGTGGACGTATTCATTTGTCCATGTGCCAAGTGAGTTTGAATTTGTGATGTAACCCAATGGTGGAAATAGGAATCCTCCCTGAGTAAAATACTTCGCGTTTTGTTGGACCAAGCATGTCGATGTATGCAATGAGCGAAAGACGATTCTTCACTATTGCTACTGACTTGGGTGAAGTAGGTGAAATCCAAAGTAGGAAAAGTCAATGGAAAGGGCATCGTGTACTACAGTGTTACAGAAATCTGGTTCAACTTGTTGATTCGTGATGAATCAGTATTTATGCAATGCGAGCTATCACACGTTATGTTATACTTGTCCGTGAGTACAATTGGTTTTCGTTTACCCACGGAACAACATACATCCGAGCTATGTAACACATTCCAAACTACGGTGACAAGCATGTTATACTTCGTTCAGCCAGTAAATATATCCCGCTATTGGGCTGGATAACTTTTTATTCCACACTTCTTTCCTGCCCGCTATTACACAATTTTAGCACGTGGCACACAATCAACAATAAGGAACAATATGCTTCGAGCCTGCTCATGATGTTTCCCGGCCCACTCCCGGTCTGTGTTGGTCAGCGCAGTACAACGCTACGAGCTTCTTCACCCTGTGTCATTCGGCATAGCCACTGATCAGTGAGTAAGAAGATGCAAGGTGCACCGAACCGGGGAAGTCATTTTGTATGCGCTCAGGGAACAACTGCCCTCCAATCATTAATTTGGCCGCCCCAATTATTGATTCCCCCTCACATCGGACAGAATCTTAATCAGACGCCCTTCGCTCACGCTCGAGTGCACCCGTCCCCCGCCCACCTCTCAACGAGTTCTTTTTCACCCGATGGCACCCTTTTTGATGTCAGGAAAAATGTCATCAAAAACATCAATTAGTCCCCCATTCATGTTCACAAAGTGGTACCCATGCACCAAACATAGCAAATGCATGCATATTTTGCCAATAGCAATATTTTGCATGGTTTGCATGCATGGTTTGCATTCGCATAAGAACAATGAACATCGTCCTCAAGTACACTCATCAGTAATTGCGAATCATTGCGAACTATTACAAACTAAGTGGTTTACTTGCCATTCTTGATCGTGATACCCGTGCATCCGTGGACCACAAAGTGCACTGCGCCCGGCCAGGTTCAAATTTGCACCAAATCCGACTCTGCATGCCGCTGGTTGTTGGTGGCACTGAAGGTAGCGCCGGAAAGAGCGCTGAGCAACATTTTTTCTGCAAACCCGTGCAGACTACAGCGTAGCTGTGAAGGCTTCCCACATTATCTCCGTCAGCTGCGCTGCGTATTCCACGGAGCAACCTGCATTGAGCCCGCGCTTCACAGTGGTCTTTCTCACAGAATGATTTGTTCCCTTTCCTGTGGTGCCGGCGGCCACACAGCCTGTTTTCAGCAGCGTACCAAGCGGATTCTTCCCAAGCGGACCATTCGAAAGCCATACCTCGCTGCCATCTTTCTTTTTATGGTGCATGGGTTTATGACCAAGAAGAACGTACTCCGGTGCGGCAGGCGAACGACATTTTATGTACCCCTCATAATCATGAATTGGACACAGAAGGCGTCCCTCGCTGGCAAAGGCGCTGGGGCGAATGCTCTGCGGCCGCTGCTCACACTGTCATTCCTCGTTTTCATAAAACTTCCGTTGAACTCCGAGTAACCATTTGTCGTCGCTGCCTCTCTTGAGAGACACTTCTGCCCATGTCACATGGCGAGTTTCATGGCGTTCACGACGTCCAAATGACAGGATGAGGAGATATCACACGGTTCGAGTCAGGGTGACAGGGTTTTGAGCTCCGAATTGGCCTCCCTCCCACATTTTGGTCTCGTCCAAGGTTGCTGGCATTGCTCGGTTGGGACGGTTTCTCTTGCCTGCCGCCTTGAGCTTTTTCACTGTCGTGGCCCTTGCTTCTCGAATAGCCTTAAATGATAAAGATGGATTAAATAAATCCATCTCGATAACGCAAGGACATCCGCTGCATTTTAATTATCTCGAGATAATTAAGAACATGTTAACCCTCCTCGTCTTTTCGGTCAGATCATCACACCCCGTCTCCCAGTGGGGAGGGGGGGGGTCACTAAATACCCCTTTACTCTCCAAACTAAGCGTTACACGAAAACTAAAGAGGTGTCATCGGAAAGCGATCTCTATGTGTAGGGCTAGTAACAACCCACAATTTTTCTCCACTCAAAAAGGTGACGTCACACAGGGGGTCTATGCGGTCACGACTGAAGTTATATTTTTGGCTTTTGGGAGTTCATCTTGGGGAAGATTGTAAAAACAAAACTAATTTGGAATCAGAAAAGGAAGGCAAAATCCACCATAGTCCAAAACAACTCCAACAAAAAGTACAAATGTATAATTCTAGCTTTGCAAAATTTTGAGTTTTCCATTTTAGGAATTGTATTTTGTAATCGTTTGGGCGCACCGAAAAACGTTGCTTTAGGTAAACGTAGCCCCATAAAAATGATTACCTTAGCCACAGAAACTGCAATTTTAGCCATGGTGGCAAATATGCAAAACAAATAAGTCATGAAAAACGCAAAAGTTTAAGAATTCCTCTGTCGTATTTTGTTACGTCCATAAAGATAAGCAAACGCTGAAAGCTTCATTCAGATATCTTTACCCGTTAAAGCGTGACCACTGGTTGACTTTTTTGGAGGTGACCTCACTTGACCTTCCCTAGCTCGGTGATCATAGATGACCTGACCCCAAAATCTTCACACATGTCAAATTGATGTGGGTAAAGCTATGTCAAATTTCGGCGCACTGTCCAGTGCTGTTTTTTTTCAATATTTGCGGACCAACCACCCTGATCCACCCTGATTAAGCATCGGATGCACAAATAAGACCATCAAAACAACTAAAAGGATGCCACACTGCCACCATCAAAACCATAGCACTCCTCTATTCGATTCGGTATTTCTGGTTAAATCAATGTGATTTAGAGTATCTATATTTCAAACATATCACATATCACATTCATGAGTTTTCTTAATTATATTGTTCCTGATACCGTCTAGGCGAGCCTTTCACACGCATTCTAATAATTGTTTTTAACGTTCAAGCGATATTGTGACCAGTGCAAACTACAGAAACTGATTTACGATGAATATAAAAACCCGGTTTCCCAAATGTTGCACCTTCGTTTTGGATGCCCTACAATTGCTTATGAAATTATAAATTATAAGTGTGTATGTATTTCATGAACGCATTATCGATTCGCTACAGATTCATATCAGTGAGATCACAATCGCGCCATAAACGTTGGAGCTATGGCAACCAGGTTTTTAAGCGATGCAAAGGGTGTTTAAGCGTTGTTTTAGCAACACGTATTTAAGCGCTGCAAAAGAGTTAAAAAGCTGAACTCTGCGTATGGTTGTGCAATTTGTACATGACTAGCGGGTACGTCGGGAGTTAGGGCCCGACCGGACCGCCGCCGGCCGTCCGCCGCTCGACAGCACAGCCGAGGGAGGTTCGCCGAACTTCTGCGCCAGCCAACACTAATGCCGGCCGTCACCACCGCCGCCACTATGGCAGGACAGCACATCAGGACACGGCCAGAACAGCCACCAGCACAGCAGGACACGGTCAGAACAGCCACCAGCACAGCAGGACACGGTCAGAACAGCCACCAGCACAGCAGGACACGGCCAGAACAGCCACCAGCACATCAGGACACGGCCAGAACAGCCACCAGCACAGCAGGACACGGTCAGAGCAGCCACCAGCATGGCAGGACACGGTCAGAACAGCCACCAGCATGGCAGGACAACACATCAAGACACGGCCAGAACAGCCACCAGCGCATCAGGACGCGGCCAGAACAGCCGTTAGCACAGCAGGACACGGCCAGAACAGCCACCAGCACAGCAGGACACGGCCAGAACAGCCACCAGCACATCAAGACACGGCCAGAACAGCCACCAGCACAGCAGGACACGGTCAGAGCAGCCACCAGCATGGCAGGGCACGGCCAGAACAGCCACCAGCGCATCAGGACACGGTCAGAACAGCCACCAGCATGGCAGGACACGGTCAGAACAGCCACCAGCACATCAGGACACGGCCAGAACAGCCACCAGCACAGCAGGACACGGTCAGAACAGCCACCAGCATGGCAGGACACGGCCAGAACAGCCACCAGCACAGCAGGACACGGTCAGAGCAGCCACCAGCATGGCAGGACACGGTCAGAACAGCCACCAGCATGGCAGGACACGGTCAGAACAGCCACCAGCATGGCAGGACACGGACAGAACAGCCACCAGCACAGCAGGACACGGTCAGAGCAGCCACCAGCATGGCAGGACCGTCAGAACAGCCACCAGCATGGCAGAACACGGTCAGAACAGCCACTAGCACAGCAGGGGTCAGAACAGCCACCAGCATGGCAGGACACGGCCAGAACAGCCACCAGCATGGCAGGACACGGCCAGAACAGCCACCAGCACAGCAGGACACGGTCAGAGCAGCCACCAGCATGGCAGGACACGGTCAGAACAGCCACCAGCATGGCAGGACACGGTCAGAACAGCCACCAGCACAGCAGGGGTCAGAACAGCCACCAGCATGGCAGGACACGCCAGAACAGCCACCAGCATGGCAGGACAGGCCAAAACAGCCATCAGCATGGCAGGATACGATCAGAGCAACCACCAGCATGGCAGGACACGGTCAGAACAGCCACCAGCATGGCAGGACAGCACATCAAGACACGGCCAGAACAGCCACCAGCACATCAGGACACGGTCAGAGCAGCCACCAGCATGGCAGGACACGGTCAGAACAGCCACCAGCATGGCAGGACAGCACATCAAGACACGGCCAGAACAGCCACCAGCGCATCAGGACGCGGCCAGAACAGCCGTTAGCACAGCAGGACACGGTCAGAACAGCACCAGCATGGCAGAACAGCACAGCAGAACACTGGCAGAACAGCCGCCAGCACAGCAGGGCATGTCAGAACAGCCGCCGAGCACGGGGCTTGGATAAATACCGCCACTCGTCGTCACAACCAATCCACGGACAACAGCACTAAATCCGTTCCCGATCGACCAGCGCGTGAAGGTCGTCATGGCGGTGCGCTGCCTCAGTGCTTAAGCATGCAAACCACGGCCGCGGGAGTCCACGGGCAGGATTGCGCGGGCGGTAGTCCACTGATACAGCGGTAGTCCACTGATACAGCGGTAGATACAGCGCGTCCGACGGTGGACTCCTTTGTGCGGCACCAACTAAGTTCACCTGTCTGGTAGTGACGTCATCGATCCAGTTACTGCGACAGTGCAACGCTGTCCAGCATTTCACTGTCCACCGGACAGTCGATGGCAGTTACCGGACAGTCGATGGCAGTTACCGGGCAGCGAGTCCGACACGCAGCTCGTCCGTGCGTTACGGTCCGTCTGCCTGTCTGCCCGCCCCGGTAGCGGTGTCCAATTGGCTCAGACGTGCCGCCCACTGCGGCCGTCCATGCGGGCATCGCACCCGTCGCTGGCCATCTGCCCGGCCGTCCGTCTCCTGTCCTGTGTCACAATTTCTCCGGCCGCAACCCCGGGAGCTCGCATCGGTGCAGTGGTCAGATCCCACGCAGTGTCGGCCAGCCTCCACACGGTCCACCGCATCCACTGCATCCACTGCATCCAGCCTCCACTGCATCTAGCCTCCACACGGTCCACCGCATCCACTGCATCCACTGCATCCAGCCTTCACTGCATCTAGCCTCCACACGGTCCACCGCATCCACTGCATCCACTGCATCCAGCCTCCACTGCATCTAGCCTCCGCACGGTCCACTGCATCCACTGCATCCACCGCATCCACTGCATCCAGCATCCACACGGCCCACCGCATACACTGCATCCACCGCATTCACTGCATCCAGCCTCCACTGCATCCAGCAGCCACTGCATCCAGCCTCCACTACATCCAGCCTCCACCGCATCCAGCCTCCACTGTATCCAGCAGCCACCTAAGCTACAACCTTCCCTCCCGCCAGCACGACGAAGCCAACAGTGGAACGGTGGAATGCGGCCGTGGGCCGTGAATTAAGCAGCATGAACACAAGATGTCCTAACAAGAGTACCATATGGCTGACAAGTCACTTCCAAGGCCTACCTTTGACGCGTAAAGCATCTATAAGATGGTCAAAATTGTCCCGGTTGAGGACGAGAATGAGCTCTCACCTTGTCGGCGTTATATCACAGAGTTCTGATTCACTTCAATTAACACTATAAATTTTCAGCTCGTGCCACACGTTTCTTCTAATTTCCGGAATCTTGTCTGAGAGAAATTTCACCTCAGGTCATATCTCTAGGTACATACCATCCATGTCAGCATTGGAGACGCTTTCTCCTCATCTTAGAATATCAATATTCGTCATTTCTGAGCCATGATTGTTTTCTATGACCTATAGAGGGGCACGGATTGCAACATTCCATCCTCCCGTGATTTTTGTTCGCCACGTCCAGACCGTGACAGGTACGGCGTTTGATGGCTTATCAGCTTCTCTCTGATTTTGTGGCATGGAAGTTAAATATTAGCATTTTGAGAAAAACTAACCATCGATCTACGCAAAGCCCTTGTCTCCATTGTGAAGAACCAACCTTGTTAGTGAAACAAAACTAATTACAGAACAACTCTCATTTCCGTGGGAATAATTTGTCATTGGCTGGGGAATAGGGCGCGGTATTTTGATTTTATACATTAGGAGCAGCAACCCAATGAAACTATATCAGCACTTCCTGTATTTGTACTTAATGTATTCAGCCCTGCAAAAACTTTCGAAAGTTGACTTCATGAGAAGTATATTTGCTAGAAAGAAACCCATCACCGTTGTCAGTAAGCATATTTAAATATTAGTTTCGAATGGCCCCTTGGGAAGAGAGAGGGGGCCGGTGTCACCTCCCGGTAATAATTATAGCCACTTCAGCGCGCACCGGTCGGGATTACGTCCGACACGCTATCCAAACATCTAGATGATGGTTACGTGCACGGACGGCGATGACTGGACGAAAACGAAGTGTGAATAAGAATGGCCTGCATTTTTATGTTTACGTTCACAATTGACTATTACATAATATCCCAACTAATAGGCCCATTTCTGTTTGCATTGCTACCATGCACAAATGCAAACTGGTTTTGATAGACGACAAGAATTACATTGACTACATCGTATCACCTATGAGCAAGTGCATTACAACACGCTAGAATGTCTTCTTTTACTACAAACGAAATCAACTTCGGCTACATTATGAATCAGCAATCAACAAGCCCATTTGTATGCAGGCACGATAAAATGCTGAAGCCGAGCCTCTTTTAATAAGTACACAACTTACAGCTCATATCGTCAACAATCGCCCCATTGTATTCCTTGCAGTCTAACCTAGTTAGGTTCGTGAGGCTGACTTTAATTACGTGTCTTTCGTTCGCTAACGAGCGATTGTTATTGCTGCAGCAGCGAAGGCACTGTCAGTGCACGCATCCACAGTCCGTTGTCTGGGGGGGGGGGGAGTCATGACGTCCATGCACCATTGAATGGTGCAGAGCAGGGGAGGATACAGGGGTGATGGTGGGGCACTTGGGGCATGTGCCCCCTGGTAATGTGGCGCACCTCCGGCCGGGAAAGGCGACCTTCCAGCTTGAGTGCACTTCCCACCACCCCCACCCGCTCAACGGATTTTCAAGCCAAAGAAGTCTCATATTAGAGGAAAGTTTCAGTATGCACCAGTGCGCCCTCCCCTCGCTGAACGAATTTGTCCGCCGAAGGAGCCCCTCCAGGGACTTTGGTAAACTTGCGTTATACGGTGCATTTTGAATTCTTGTAATTTCTTTTTACAATGCAATGTTTATAGACGTGGCTAACATGATGTGACCACTCATGTCCTCTGCTGATGCTTACTTTTCAGTTGGGAGGCAAAAATAGTACCAAATAAAGGGCATTGAGTTGGCTAATATAGCATGAAAGGAAATGTAAAAAATGAAAGAATGTGACATACCTTAACCTAACCACCCATATGAAACACAAGTTCTCTTAAGCAATGGGACAGATTTCGTACATTTTTCCATTAACAAAATTTAATGAATAAATCCAGCCAACCTAACGTCACCTGTTTTTGAAGAAAAATTTTATCGTTTTTAATCCAACTAAGCAAAAAAAAACACCTAACATAACCCAACCAAACCTTGCTTGCTTCATGGAGGTAAAATATTTGTAAAGCTGGTCTCGTGAGTACCTTAAAGCACATGGATACATGAGTACCGGAAGTTTCGCAATGGGACACCGAAGAAATGGCGCCCCTCCAGACAAGGAATGCCCCATGAAAATTTTCAGATCCGCCCCTGGTGTGAAGGCGGGAGAACGGAATGCATCTTGCCGCCCTACATAAGATACGCTTTTCTGTGCCGTTTCATTGTGAGCTGACAGTGTAGAACCATCCTGTCCTTGCCTTTTTCATGTCATCAAAGGAAAACCGGCAGTTTGTATTCGGTCCAGCACGCATCAACACGCTGTAGAGGCATATGTCATTGCATGTAACATCAACATCATACCATCGCAACATATTGTATGCCAACTCTTCTTCTTCAATTACGATCGCAACGTCATTTATCAACAGTAAGTTAAATGAATTAAGCTATCTAAGCTGTCTAGCTTGTCTAAGCTAAATAGTCAGGTTTTACGCACTCGCATTAAAACCCAAATAACTAAGTATAGGCTGCGCATAGGGTGAGGTCACCATATCCATGGAGAGGAGACAGATGCCTCAATATTACTTCAGCTGGCACGACGCTTATGGTCGTCACATGGCACGAATGTTTCCAGCGCCCCTCAGTTTTCACGGGCGGAGCCTCTGCAGCTATCCTGTCATGTATGCGCACTGAGCAGCCATTCCGTGGAAACACAGACCGACCGCCACTCATCACCGTCCCAAACTAACAGTTGCTATTTTACATTTAATAGTTTGCACCAGAGTTTGCTGTTTGTTGTTTGAACTGCGGTGCGCCATATTACGATGACGACCCACAAGGGCTCCAGTCCAGCCTAACTCGGTCCATGCGTCAGCAATTTGCCGGCTGCACTACTCCGAGTGCCGGCCAGTGAATTGGCACAGCAGAGCCGTGGTCGGGTGGGTCAGATGTCGCCTGAGGTCGGCTCCTGTCGACCCCAGCCAGTGCAGCGGCGGCCAGCGCCCAGTCGCCGGCACCTGTCGACCCCAGCCAGTGCAGCGGCGGCCAGCGCCCAGTCGCCGGCTCCTGTCGACCCCAGCCAGTGCAGCGGCGGCCAGCCCCCAGTCGCCGGCACCTGTCGACCCCAGCCAGTGCAGCGGCGGCCAGCCCCCAGTCGCCGGCACCTGTCGACCCCAGCCAGTGCAGCGGCGGCCAGCCCCCAGTCGCCGGCACCTGTCGACCCCAGCCAGTGCAGCGGCGGCCAGCCCCAGTCGCCGGCTCCTGTCGACCCCAGCCAGTGCAGCGGCGGCCAGCCCCAGTCGCCGGCACCTGTCGACCCCAGCCAGTGCAGCGGCGGCCAGCCCCCAGTCGCCGGCACCTGTCGACCCCAGCCAGTGCAGCGGCGGCCAGCCCCCAGTCGCCGGCACCTGTCGACCCCAGCCAGTGCAGCGGCGGCCAGCCCCCAGTCGCCGGCACCTGTCGACCCCAGCCAGTGCAGCGGCGGCCAGCGCCCAGTCGCCGGCACCTGTCGACCCCAGCCAGTGCAGCGGCGGCCAGCCCCCAGTCGCCGGCACCTGCCGCGCGGCCGTCTGGCGGCGGCTAATTGGGACGGAAGCATGGGAACCAGCGGCGGCGGCGGCGGCCGTGGCCAGCGACGGCCAGCTGTCGCCGCTGGCCGAGCTGGCCGCTGGTGCTGGCGGAGCTGGCCAGTGGTGGTGGCGGAGCTGGCCTCTGGTGCTGGCGGAGCTGGCCTCTGGTGCTGGCGGAGCTGGCCTCTGGTGCTGGCGGAGCTGGCCAGTGGTGGTGGCGGAGCTGGCCGCTGGTGGTGATGGAGCTGGTGGTTGTGGCAGAGCTGGCCAGTGGTGGTGGCGGAGCTGGCCGTTGGTGGTGGATGTAGCTGGTGGTGGTGGCGGAGCTGGCCAGTGGTGGTGGCGAAGCTGGCCAGTGGTGGTGGTGGAGCTGGCCGTTTGTGGTGGTGTAGCTGGTGGTGGTGGCGGAGCTGGCCAGTGGTGGTGGCGAAGCTGGCCAGTGGTGGTGGCGGAGCTGGCCGCTGGTGGTGGCGGAGCTGACCAGTGGTGGCGGAGCTGACCAGTGGTGGCGGTGGAGCTGGCCGGCCGCACTCCAGCTGACCTGCACCGCTCACAGTGAGCGGGAGCCCCGTACACACAGAGGAAACGGCCGCGCCCTGTGCACGCTGCACTCGCGGCTACAGAGGCCCCCGTCTCGGCCGAGTGCGGCACCGTAAGACCGGACCGGCCCGGCCCGGACCGGACCGGACCAGCCCGGACCGGCCGACCGGTAGTCGTGTGTGAAATACTGCAGTTTCCTACCTTCATTGTGGCTGACAGGCATCGACCTCGATGGCACGCGATAACGCTGCACACATAATGGCACCAGTCGGTCACACTGCCGATTCGAGGCTAATTTTGGCGCATTTGGAATTACACTGAGCTCATTCCTGGATTATTGATGCTCAATTTCGTGGGAAAAAAATTACGTGTCGTGCGTCATATTTATGTCATCATCAAGAGGAGATGATGTTATCATCATCGCTGACACTCAGAGGTGCGAGGAACACAAATACGTTGGAACCTGACGAAAACACCCGTCAGGCCGTACATTACCAAACCACCCGCTCATGAACAAACGATGATGTTCGCATTGCCTCAAGCAGAAATGTACGCTGCGATGCACCGGCCGCTAACCATATAGATTGCCTGCAGGCCGCCCACCAACAAGGCCAGGTCAGATCAGTCAGGTCAGATGTCAGCTCCAACAGGTCAGGTCATAAGCCGAATGCACGTAATCGGCATATAGGGCACCAGCAAGCGACACGAGGACGGAGCTGACCACTGCAGTGAACCACCTGTTATGGCAGCCGTCATCCAGTGAACCACCTGTCATGACAGCCGTCATCCTGTGAACCACCTGTCATGACAGCCGTCATCCAGTGAACCACCTGTTATAGCAGCCATCCTACAGTGAACCACCTGTCATGACAGCCGTCATCCCGTGCACCACCTGCCATGACAGCCGTCATCCAGTGAACCACCTGTCATGACAGCCGTCATCCAGTGAACCACCTGTTATAGCAGCCATCCTACAGTGAACCACCTGTCATGACAGCCGTCATCCAGTGAACCACCTGCCATGACAGCCGTCATCCAGTGAACCACCTGTTATAGCAGCCATCCTACAGTGAACCACCTGTCATGACATCCGTCATCCAGTGAACCACCTGTCATGACATCCGTCATCCAGTGAACCACCTGTTATAGCAGCCATCCTACAGTGAACCACCTGTTATAGCAGCCATCCTACAGTGAACCACCTGTCATGACAGCCGTCATCCAGTGAATCACCTGCCATGACAGCCGTCATCCAGTGAACCACCTGTTATAGCAGCCATCCTACAGTGAACCACCTGTCATGACAGCCGTCCTCCAGTGATCCACTTGTCATGGCAGCCGTTCTCCAGTGATCCACTTGTCATGGCAGCCGTTCTCCAATGAGCCGAGAGCCAGAGCCAGACATTGCCGTCCGGGCGTCGACGTTCGACGTGCACGTCTGTCGTCCGTCCGGGCGTCGACGTTCGACGTGCACGTCTGTCGTCCGGCCGGGCGTCGACGTTCGACGTGCACGTCTGTCGTCCGGTCGGGCGTCGACGTTCGACGTGCACGTCTGTCGTCCGGCCGGGCGTCGACGTTCGACGTGCACGTCTGTCGTCCGTCCGGGCGTCGACGTTCGACGTGCACGTCTGTCGTCCGGCCGGGCGTCGACGTTCGACGTGCACGTCTGTCGTCCGGTCGGGCGTCGACGTTCGACGTGCACGTCTGTCGTCCGGCCGGGCGTCGACGTTCGACGTGCACGTCTGTCGTCCGGTCGGGCGTCGACGTTCGACGTGCACGTCTGTCGTCCGGCCGGGCGTCGACGTTCGACGTGCACGTCTGTCGTCCGGTCGGGCGTCGACGTTCGACGTGCGCGTCTGTCGTCCGGCCGGCGCTGCAGAGCGACAGGTGCTCGCTGCAGGTGACTGACCCGTAATCACCTGCACTGTGCACCAGGTGCGGTGCCGTCGCAAAGGCACCGGCGGTAGCCGCCTCGCTTGTGAGTGGGGGAGGGGACGTGCTTTTCCTCCCTCTCCCGTTAAGACTTCATTAGGCCTTATGCAATAAAAGGGCGCCTATGACAAGTCACCAGAGTTCGAAACGCTGGCAAGTGCAACACATTGTAGCAGTTTCGAGGTTCAGTTTAATAGTGTGCTCGTAATTATTCGAAAAACATTCAGATCACAGTAACATGAATATACTTCGCCCATGGAGCTTCTTCGGTTTAAGTCACATTGAATATAATTTGAACTGAATTGATTGAAATGAGATTGATGTGAAGAAGCTCTATGGGCGAAATATATTCACTTTACTGCTATCTGGATACTTTTGGAATAATTTTGAGCATATGTTAACCTGGGCTTCAAGATACACATTTTGAACCAGGTGAGGAGCAACCTAAGACTGACCCCATTCTGACCCCATTCTTTACCCATCGAAAACTGCATGTTCCCACCGGAAAGCTTCTGTAACAGTACGTCTGATGTGAACTTTGTGAATAAGGGGTATGGCATGACGAAACTCTACATCACCGTATGCAGCCTATGCTCGACTTCAATCGCAAATGTCCAGTTCGGAATAGCTCCAGGTTGATAATGCTGGTCGCTGAGCACGATTAGCTGATCGTGATTATGCAGCTGCATTGTCATCAAAACCAGCGGGGTAGTCAATGGTACGATCAGAGCCATCACGCTAGGACGGAAACACCTCCCAAGCGAAATGCGATGAGGAGTGTCATCGGCTTCACCGTATCAGGAACGGTTGCGTATCAACAGCGCATCGCCATGCCGCTGTGCATTTGTCAGCGGAATGGACCCGGCAGGAGAGTGCTGCACGCAGCGCAGCCAGAGCGGTGCGGCGTGTAGCCTTGCGTGGGCGGCGGTGCGCGGCGCACGTGCGACAGTGAGCTGTTGCGCTCTACTGCGCGACAGGCATCGGCAGCGCCGGCTCCACTTTACCGCCTCACGTTCGCCGTGGATATCGAAAACGATACCGTACCGGCTACGTGCTGAGCGGCGGCTTATTGGGTGTCGGACTGCGACTCGGCGCGAACCGGCACCGAGCAGCACCGAGCCAGCACCGAGCAGCACCGAGCCAGCACCGAGCCAGCACCGAACAATACCGAGCCAGCACCGAACAATACCGAGCCTGACCGAGCCAGCATCGAGCAGCACCGAGCAGCACCGAACAACGCTAAGCCAGACCGAACAATGCCAAGCAACACTGAGCAGCAGCGAGCCCGGGTGGGCAGCGGCCCAGCACGGCACTGCCGCAGCCGACGCACGCGGGCAGCTTCCGGGTGTGCTGGTCTCGATGGCTGCCGGCGCTTCGTTCAGTTCCCACGACTGCCGCCGATCTGAGAGAAACGGAATCGGCCGCAGATGGTACGGGGGGATCCGGCTCGCTGGACTGGAGCCGGCCAGAACCATCGGACCAGACGGACCACCGGAGCAGGCGGATGACCATAACTGGCGAACTGGCGAAACAGAGGGATCACCGGAACATATGGATCACTTGAACATGTTGCTATATTTAATTTTGTTTCGTTCGATTTGATGATATATATATATATATATATATGTAGACATATATATATACTATATATATATATATCTATTTATATATCCGCATATCTACTTAGCAGGTGACTTTAAAACGAAGGTTGTGTTACACCGCAGCCTTCCCTCATGTTCCAGCACGTTTTCCTCGGAGAGCACTGCCCTTCACTCCCACTCCATCTGTATATATCTCTCTGACTCTGCCTCTATATATATATATATATATATATTTTTATATATATATATATATATATATATATGTATATATATATATATCTATATATATATTATATATATATATATATCTCTTTATCTCTATATATATCTCTCTCTCTCTCTCTCTCTCTCTCTCTCTCTCTCTCTCTCTCTCTCTCTCTCTCTCTCTCTCTCTCTCTCTCTCTCTCTCTCTCTCTCTCTCTCTCCTCTCTCTCTCTCTCTCCCTATCTCTCTCTTTCTTTCTTTCTCTCATTCTCTGTTGTCCCTTGTCCTTTCATGTGAAGAGCGGCGCGTCGCTGACCGCTATGCAATCGCGCGAACGACACCTAATCAGCAGCCTGTGTGCCGCCGCGGGCTGCTGATTACCTGCCGCACGACAAGTCCCCCCCCCCCCCGACAGCTGGTGCGCCACCCACACACGCCAGAGATCAGCTGTTGCCAGTGACAGCCAGCTGTTGCGGTCAGCTGACAGGCGAGCTTCACACCGCCGGCAGTCGCGACGCCGCCCGGCGCCGGTACCGCCCCCGCCGCCCCCGCCGCCACCGCCGCCACCGCCGCCACCATGTGCTGGGCGGGTGTGCCACATCCAACGAAGGGCAGCCGCGCCGCAACTCAACAGCCACTGTGGCAGTGTGGCAGACACCAGCCGGCACCATGTGCTGGACTTGTGTGCCACATCTAGCGGAAGGCAGCCGCACCGCAACTCAACAGCCACTGTGGCAGTGTGGCAGTCGCCAGCCGCCACTAGACTTCCAGGCGAACGCCATGGCAAAGGGACGGAATCGACACGGGAACAAGAACGCAGCCTGACGGGGCGTGCTCATGGCAGACCGCCAGGGAAGGGAATGGAGATGAACGGAGCGGGAACAGAAAGGAACGCGAGTGCAACGACAACGGCACAAGCGCGGAAGCAGCGCGAAATGAGCGAATTGCGAATGGTAGGAACGGAACAGGAAATAAAGGAGGTATCGGAATTGGATGGGCAGTTACGGAACGAGGGGAGTGGAACGGCAAGTGAACGGGCCGAAAAGTGATCGGAATGGATTGTTAATGGGAGTGACTGTAGAATGGGAGCGGGACGGACATACATTCGATGGAACATGACGGGAACTGAACGAGATAGGCGCGAAGTGAGGTGCAAAGTAGTGGCAAGGAATTGAGATTTGAGACGGACCAAAGCCGACAACACACGGATACCTGGTCGCAACACAGACGGAACGGGGACCTCTTCCACGTCGCCTATTGTTGTTTGTGGCTTTACGACGGGCTAAGCAGCTGAGGCCATACGGCCTCTCCTGCCTCCCACCCCGGCAGGAAGGGCGGACACAGCGGGGATCAAACCCTGTACCTTTGGTTTCCCAGACGCTCAGTTCAGCCACTGAGCTACCGACGCCCTCTATTCTTCCACGCCGTTCCCATGCCATGCACGGAGCAGGAGCGGGTCAGGTACCTGCCGGAGCGTGTCGGAAATGGCGGAACCGTTCACACGGTCATCACAGAGCGACTGCCGCCGAGGAACAGGCAACGCCTTGGAGCGTTTGTAGTGGAAAAATTCAGCAATTATTAACGTGCTATTAGTGGCCATTTGTTCCGTTGAAGACACGAAGCGTCGATATATTGAGGCGGTGGGTAGCGGCGGCCACGACTGATGGCCGACAAGACTGCTGACCAACCATACTGACGATGAGTCAGACTGAGCTGCGACCACCACTTGTGACTGGCCAAACTGAGTGACAACCGCAGCTGATAACTGGCCAGACTGAGCGGCGGCCACGACTGATGGCCGACAAGACTGCTGACCAACCATACTGACGATGAGTCAGACTGAGCTGCGACCACCACTTGTCACTGGCCAAACTGAGTGACAACCGCAGCTGATAACTGGCCAGACTGAGCGGCAGCCGCGACTGATGACTGGCCAGACCAAACGTCGACTTGAGCCTCCAAATCCAGAGGATTACCAACATGCACCATTGGGATGATAGTGCGGATGAAAATCCAGTGAACTACCCGGAGTACGGTATCGAGTACCGTTCAGTCAACGGCCCAGAGCACAGTTCCGAACACCGATCAGTGAACGGCCCAGAGTACGATACCGGGGACCATTCAGTGAACCGTCCAGTGTGCGGTACCGAGGACCATTCAGTGAACCGCCCAGAGCCGGGTATCGAGGACTAGTCTGCGAACCGCCCAGAGTACGGTACCGAGGACCATTCGGTTGAGCTCAGCGAATAAGATACAGAGGGCCTAGATTATAACCCGACCAGCAGGACAATTGAACGCCTGGTCGAGCAGCGGACGCATCGTTTAATACATCAGCCACATGGAAGATGACCTACAATAGCGACCAGCAGGTCCCACCCCCATGCTGGCCGTTGCCCGTTCCGATCGTGAAGGTGACCTCAGTACCCCTCCACATCAAACACAAAGTGCATAAAACATTACAGTTTGCTATTTCCCCAGATGTCGTTACTTCCCCCACCCCCAGAAACGGCAAATCCCCCCCTCGAATGGAAGGCCCTGATCCGGAGGCCGGCCTGGCTCAGCCTTTGGACAGTCCGGTCGATCGCACAATGACTAATTCAGCCAACCGATGCCCAGCCGGCGAGCTGCACCATCCCGGATGTGGACGGTGGAGTGGACAGCAGACACCGCCTGCCTCGCCCGCTGACAACCTCGTGGGTCGGACGGGGCCCATGGGACCACCAGCGAGCCAACGGCTCGCGCCGGCACCAGCCGACGATTACCAACTGAGCTGCACAACGTGATTCAACGCATAACAGAGCGCCGACCGGGCAGTGCGCGCGCACAGCGCGGCGGTGCGCCAGTGGCGCAACTGGGCGGCGGTGCGCCAGTGACGCAACTGGGCGGCGCCAGGTACGCCACGGCCGCACGCCTCTGGCGAGCGTGCGAACACGCCCGCCGGTCCGTTAGCCAGCGGCCGACTGTAGCGGACGGTCCGGGTCCGGGCCGCGACTGGCCGAGCTGGCGACGGCGACGGGTCGGTACCCGGCACACACACCGACACAGCCGGCCAGAGCTGTGTGCGGCAGCTCGGTACACGGCACACACACCGACACAGCCGGCCAGAGCTGTGTGCGGCAGCTCGGTACACGGCACACACACCGACACAGCCGGCCAGAGCTGTGTGCGGCAGCTCGGTACACGGCACACACACCGACACAGCCGGCCAGAGCTGTGTGCGGCAGCTCGGTACACGGCACACACACCGACACAGCCGGCCAGAGCTGTGAGCGGCATCCGCTGTCGCTACTAACAGCGCATGCTCCGCTGTCAAACTAGCATCGCCGGGGAAGTGGCACAGGGGAAGCACTACCGTGTCAGTACCGGTGGAGTACCACTGTCGATAGCGACAGTTGAGACTGGCGCCGCCGTCAGTGCCGGCGCCACAGTGGCTCCGCTGTCCGTGAAGAACTCTGTGGTCGACACAGTCGTGCGAGAGCACGAGATCTGATGTCACGTGGCTGACTACTAGTCGCCGGAACATTATTTAATAGTGTGGTATAACCTCACGTGAGAACAAGACAAGTGTGTCTACGGCAGAGGAGCTACCGACTACAACTATTCAGTCAGGCATCCTCTTCACTCAGGCAGTCTCTTCAGGCAGGTCGTCCTTCGGCCAGGCAGTCTCTTCAGGTAGGTCGTCCTTCGGCCAGGCAGTCTCTTCAGGCAGGTCGTCCTACGGCCAGGCAGTCTCTTCGGTCTGATAGTCACTTCAGTCAAGCAATGTCTTCAGTCAGGCAGCCTCTTCATTATCTTCAGTTAGTGGCAGGCGCCCAATGTCTTTCTAATAGACAGTGATGTCGGCTAATGGTTGGACGCGGCCAGAGATGGTTGGTCAATTGTGCTCATGCAACAGCCATTGGTGAGGTGTGAATTCTCCCACGGCAGGGAGGCGCGCTCCGCCCAGCTCCAGCCACCGGAACGACGGCGGTATTGTGGACGGTGTTGGTCAGCTCACACGACCGTGGCTGATGCGGACGAGCTCTGTAGTCGGCCACTGGCCATCACGTCTGGCGCTCGGCGGGCTTTGCCAGGCCGCGCCGGCCACATTTTGGCCGTAATCGGCGCCACAGTGCCGCTGTAATGATGGCCGCGCTGTGATGGTGACAGCCGCCGCCACAGTCCACAGGACCAGGCCGCCGAGCCAACTGTGTCCGATTTCACTCGGTGTGTCCGGTGGCGTGGTCGTCACGTGTCGCAGATCGCCGGAGCCGCCCGACCGGCGCGCCGGCCCAGTCATTACCGCCGCTTTCACTGGTAAAGCGTCGACGAGCGAGCACCGCTCGTCTCGCTCGTCTCCGTCGATGCTGCTGCATACTGTGCCGCACCGCACTGAGAGTCCCCCTCCCCGCCCCGACCCGCCCCGAGCGCTCATTGGGAGCACAGACACTCATGCATGTCGGTGTGATGGGGTGGCGCACGCCGTTGATAGCTGTCGCGACGATATC
>JAOTOM010004152.1:195000-231568 GCA_034440615.1 Ashinkailepas kermadecensis
GGTCACCATCAATCCCGCGGCACGGCGAACACTCTCCAGCTATTGCCATGTCCTGGGTAAGAGCCATCTTGGAAGACGCCAGATTCACACAAAGAACCTTACACATTCGAAGCCCGTGCAATATTTGACTGCGTGATCAACTTGATACTTTGATGCGAGTTATTGAGTCAATCCCAATGCGCGTTTCTCAATATTAAAGCTTGGTATATCAGGATAACACGAATGATCCATATACAAGAAGACACTCTGCGAACTTCTCAGTTAATTTGATACACACAAACCACACCCATTAATACTGTCAAGTCCCGTGGACTGTCCTAGTTACCCTGCACGCTACACTATTTTCACAATTCCCTTTATCCCATGTTCTCAAAATGGCTAAAGCTGGCCGACGAAATTTTAATCCAAACGCCAAACAAATCACATGCAATACAGTTATAATACACAGTGACATTCAAGGGACAATGATGAAGTATTGCAAGACCAGAAAGAGAATGGACGTAAATGTTATCTAACCCCGTGTGCCAGCCCATCCGTGCAAGAGGTACAATCCGTGTAAGGTACAAGAGAAAGTGGTGCGGTAACAACGAGCCGTCAGTGGAACCAATCCTGCTGCATAACTGTGTTGCCTCCACTCACACAGGCATGCGTATTGCACAACCCATCAAATCAGACCTTCGTGCTGCCTTTAATCTTGCGCGGGTACGCGAGCATGCAGCACCAGCCGGACGCGGTCACCCGAGACCGTCTGTGGAGGGGCGGCGGGCTCCGCCGGGCATCCATTCATTGTTGTTGCTTTCGTCAAACGCCTGCCCGTGCGCGCCGGAATCGGGACAAGGTGTGCCGGCGCCGCCGTGTGTACGGAAATAGCCGTCACAGTTGGGTCGGCAGGAGCGGCACGGGACGTCGTCCCGGCTGCCGTGGGCCCGGCACGGCAATGGCCGCCACTGCAGTCTCGGCAGCGCCACGTATGTAGCAGACCGCAGCCGGGCCGGCCCGGCCTGCGCTCGCCGCGGCCCCGTTCCGGCCCAACGACCGACGGCAGTGGAAGTGAGGCGCGGCGAAAGAGGGTCGTCGGTGGCGTACGCGGCGCGGCAGAAGAGGGTCGTTGGTGGCGTACGCGGCGCGGCAGAAGAGGGTCGTCGGCGGCGTACGCGGCACGGCAGAAGAGGGTCGTCGGCGGCGTACGCGGCGTGGCAGAAGAGGGTCGTCGGCGGCGTACGCGGCGCGGCCGAAGAGGGTCGGCGGCGGCGTACGCGGCGCGTCTGCAGGCTGTCTACAGCTGAAGGCCGCGGGCGGCGACGGCCACCGGCGGCCCACATGCCAGCCCACCGGAACACAATTAGCCAAGTAGATCGGCTCGGCCGGCCGCCGGCACTCAACTGGTGGACACACGAAACAGTGGCGCAGCTGCAGGCCGTTTTGACAGGCCGAGGGAGGGCTGCAAGCCAACGGTGTGGCACTCATAGTACGGACATGGACATAGTAGAGACGTGAGGGAAAGGAAGCAGGCAAGCATGGGAAGAGGAAAACAGAAGAAGGAAGCAGATGTGGGAGAAAGGAAGTGTGTGAGAGAGAGAGAGAGAGAGAGAGAGAGAGAGAGAGAAGAGAGAGAGAGAGAGAGAGAGAGAGAGAGAGAGAGAGAGAGAGAGAGAGAGAGAGAGAGAGAGAGAGAGAGAGAGAGAGAGAGAGAGAGAGAGAGAGAGAGAGAGAGAGAGAGAGAGAGAGAGAGAGAGAGAGAGAGAGAGAGAGAGAGAGAGAGAGAGAGAGAGAGAGAGAGAGAGAGAGAGAGAGAGAGAGAGAGAGAGAGAGAGAGAGAGAGAGAGAGAGAGAGAGGGAGAGCGAGAGACTTGTTGAGCATATGCAGGTTTGACAGGGCTATTCTAATCTATCGCAAAGCGGTAGTAACATTTGCTGACTACATGGAATGTAAGCCGATACACAGGTGTCGGCTCCTACGTGCGCAGCGCATATGGGAGATGGAAGAGCGGAGTGTTGTTCGGGCGGTCGTGTGTGACAGGCTGAGGAGTGCATACCGGACCGGGTGCCATGAGGCACGGGCTCGTGGAAGGCAGGGAGTGCTCCTTGTTTATCCCCTGGTACCACTAAAGGAAACAGTAGGTCAAGGATGAACTGAATTTCCTCGCCATTAAATCTCACTCTACGCAAATTAGCCCGTGATGTGGTCATTCGCTGCCTCTAACATCTAATCATAGATAGCCAATTAAACACGACACATTTGACACCCTCCTGTTCTGGAATCAGTTACCGTCAAGCAAACAAAGGGCGACGATAGGCAAAATTCCTAACACCTAGCTCTAGAACTGCTGGGGGAGCAAGTTTTGCCCTTCCCTTGTCCCCTTTTTCAGGTTAGCCACCGGCCGCATGATAGCCCTGAAATTTGGCATACATTCTGACAACTGAATGACTAATTTTTTAGGTGAACATTTTTGTCTCGGGATCCAGGATTTCCCACCCAACAAAACTGTCCACCCATACAAGGTTTCCTAGGGCTTCGGGGCCCAAGTTTCAAATCGTCCTCAGGTCAGGTTACGGATGCGTGTCCCCAAATGTTTATCTATATCTTTCTCCGCAGAAACGGCAAATTGTCAAAATGCCATTTGTCGTCCTTTTTAGACACCTAAATGATATCACATGCTTTTATTACATAAGTTGGTATGTTTTCTATGTATATTCCAAATGGTTCCAGTGCTTCAAGGTCATCCTAGGTTAATAACTCGGGTGGTCCGGGATGGCATATCTTGATCCTCCTTTTGTAGGCAATGGACTGCTAGGGTAGTTTTCAACACTAGATTCGAATCAGCAAGTTTTTACAATATCGTGCCAACATTATAGGAAAAGGGCATAGGCCATTCTAGGTCAGTGAACCAGGTGACCTGGTCCGATCTAAGGTACCCTCTTTGCAACAAATTATTATATATGGTAGTTTTCGACGCTGAATTCGAATTCACGTTCATCTTATCCCCAGGAATACACACATTATGGAACTTTATACAGTGTGAAGTGTACCCTTGAAAGTGGGTGACTTTGTCCGGTGAAATCCTACTGAATGAAGTTTCATCAAGTCTTCACTATGTGTTGTAACGCATCGTTCCAAGTCCACTTGTCCTGGTTTCGTTTCTTCATCGTTCGTAGTTCGGAAGTTGCGGTACAATTCCGCTCGAATGCGGAACAACTATGTTACTGCACACGCTTCCTGCATGTGACATTGACCTTGAATATGCACTTTGATAATGCCGTGATGCTTGCCAACTCAGCTAGCTATGTGTGCCAAACATTACCCGAACATGGCATTCGGTTAGCGACTAGGAGCCAACAGCCGGCAAAATAGATCTGCCTGGCAGCGACACCTTGACCTTGACGTATTTGACCCAACGTGGAGTGTCAACGGTAAAGGGTCGACATATTGTGTTTTACACCACTGTACAGATGAAGGATGGCGCTACCAGTCGGTGAAAACAGTGTTTCTCTGCGTGGTCTAGAACAAGAGGTGGAGGTCTCCCACACCCACCCCCACCCGGCAGACGGAAGGAGTCGACCGACCAACAATAGCCGCGAATTAATGGCGTAACCATCAACGTGGAGCCTAGTGTGATCTGAACGCTGCACGGTGCTGTGGCACGCATTTATCGGAGAACGTCATGCCGATGAAGACAGCGCCATTGGCAGCATCAATCCTGGTTTCCCCGCGACGTTATTGGTGTGTAGCCGAACAGAAATAGACACATTAGACCCAGCCAGAGTATCGAGCAAACACAAAGTGGCAGCTCTCCCCAGAACAGAGGAACGAAGGCGCTCTTTGAAGCCGGATGTCACGGTCGATGAAAGGATCTTGGAGGATCTCCCGAAATGACGAAGCCATACAATGCGATCGTGTCTGTCAACGTCGTTCACCATTGGCGGTAGTTGTGTGTCATCGCCGGCAGCCTCGGCCGATCAGTGTAGGTCATCGCTGGTTTCCCCAGATGGTGATGGGTCAGTTTATCTATCTCTATCTATCATCATTGCCTGTAAAGTTGTGACATTTGGATGATAAATGACGATGAGACGTCAATTGATGTTTAAATCAATAACTTTTCAGTATATTCCTTACGTTTCGACTATTGCCATCATCAGGGTACCCTGATGATGGCAATAGCCGAAACGTAGGAAATATACTGAAAAGTGTTTAACTTAAATATCAATTGACGTCTCATTGTCTTCGATCATCCATATATCATCATATCTTATTATCACATCTTTATCTCTTTATCTGTCATCATAGTGTTCGGATGCTGAGGAAGGGGATAATTACCAGATACGCTGATGGCGTGGTGCATATTTCTGGATTAGTTAAATTGCTTGTTCCCGACTTGCACGTGTGCTTATTTTACTACCGACCGTAGATAAAAAATCATGTGCTATTGAAGGAGATCAAACATTGTAATGCAGACATTAAGATCGAAGATATTCCGGAAAGCTAGTGTTTGATCTGAAAAAATGTGGAACCCTTCTTAGTTCAAATTACAGCTCTGCTAATGCCAGCCTATTTACTTGGCCTAAACACAATGGCACCAAAATCACCTGCTTCTCTCCGCTGGAAGGTGAAATAGTGTTTTTCAGCATTGAAGTGCCACCTAAACATTGTTCTTCGGTAAAAAGTGTTAAATGCTGCCCTATCAACGATTCGGTTGTCCTACCAACGTCACGGCTACCTTAACAATGTAGTGAGTACTCTAACATCATGGTTACCCTAGCAACGTTGTGGTTACCCTAATAACGTTGTCGTTATCCTAACAACGATGCGGTTGTCTCACCAACTTTTGGATTATAACGCCCGTTTACGAAGTGGAATAGATGCTGGTAGAGACACAGACGTGCAAAACAGGGCACAATACCACCACTTTCCAAATACATTCCAAATGCGTACCAGTACACATGTGAAGCAAGCTCATGCTTGCATTTCGCGTTATTTTATTTGTGTCCGTACCACCAGCACTATTTCTAAATTACGATCAAACATAGGTACGATAATACTGAATGTATGGTTTCTGAAATGAAACAAAAAACGGAAAACCCGAATATAATGCTTGTTAAATTCAATATCACAAAAAGCATGATGTTCACAGTCACAAGATGAAAGGATGAATCATAGCTCGTCTACTTTGGCCCACTTATTCACATAGCATGACGGACCAGTGGAACTTCAAGCCATATTCAAACCAAGCAAGCGTGCTAGAAGAAAGCACTACCAAGCTTCAAACAATATACCTTACGGAAATGAAAATGATGACCACTTACTTCGTAGGTATTTTATCACCAGGCAATGCTTGGCGGCACAGGTGCTCTTTTGTGTGCTCTTTTGTGATTGAACAATTGATGAATCACTACCATCTCTATTAGTTGCTCGAGCGCTACCCATAGCTTATCACCTGTCACCAATCCAATAACTATAACGCTTAAAACCCCCAAAGGTCATGGTGCCTTCAAAACTGTCGCGATATTATACCCTCTCGTCAGGAAGACCAGACAAGACAACACAACACAACACAACACGAGAGAAGTGCCCACCCATAAGCATCCGTACACTCCCGGACTCCAACTGGAATCAGATAGAATACACTTCCAGACGTATTATTTATTTGAGCACCCTCAACCATTGCAATAAAGCGCCGCACCTAGTCTGGTCAGGAAGAACTCTGGTCATCTGAACTGGGCGTTATCCGACAGCGGATCATTTCATTCAACAATACCAACCATACACACCAGCTAAGGACTCCAAACGGCTCACACGCTAAAGCACAAAAGCACAGCTTGCAAACACTGACTTTGCGTCCATGTAAAAATTGGACATGTTCTTTTATGTGAAATCAGGAGAGCCGACTGCACTACCGTGAGTTCCGTCCAAATTCAAATCCGTTCAAATTCATACTCAAATCCGTTCAATTAAGATCTAACTACCTGCAGTGCATCATATCTCGCACCTTTTGCAAACTCAGCATTGGTGGGATGGTGGGAGAGGCAAAACAGTAATATGTGATAAATGTGTTCTGCTGCGTTTGCTAGTGTAGGGAGGGGGGGGGGAGTCTGTCGTCGGCGAGGGTGCTGGGTGTGCGGGGCTTGACGCATGGGTGTTTGGGTTCATGCGTGTGTCGCATCATCTCCGCTACCCCTTCCCCAATCGACTTGGTTGACTACCCTGTCTTCCAAGTATTTATATGTTTCGTGCGAAGTAAAAATTGTGGGTCCCATATCCGCAAGTGAGTGTCACTGGTTGAGCTAGAAAATATTTCATGTAGCAGAAAATTAATTAATATTTATGCATTGCCATCGTGGGAGTTGTTCTATCTCTTTGCCTGTGGCACTGCTCCGCCAGTACCCACCGCACATTAATAATACTCTTACACCTCACTTCTCCCTCTTTTCTTGGATTCGCATGGTCTGTTCTCAGTTCGCAGTTCTTGGTCCGAGTACAGACATAAATGTATGCAATGGTACATACCGCACAAGATGGGTGATTGTGCCGAGCCCCAAGTAGCTCTCGCTGCACATCCACTCCCGCCACACATATCCATTCCCCTCGTTGGCCCACACTCACTCGTCTCATTCAGTCTCTTCTTGCTGATCAATTAATTACTTGGTCCCTAATTTAGTCCCAGTCTACCCCTCCAGCGGTGCACAGACACACATGGTGACTGACCATTGCTTGATTCGGGCTCAAGGGAGCCAAATCTTCTGATCATAACAAATCATAGGTGGCTTTACCATTATTGATTATTGACCATATATTTGCTTTACCGTTCCTCGCCTCCAAATAGCTATGATGGGGCTCGTTTACTCGTTCCGAGAACTTACTTGGGTTCTAGTGCATGTGACCGATATACCTAACCGTATTCCAGTCAATGTGTTGCCGGGCTTGCGAGCTGGAATGCGCAACTAGCCCTATGCACCCAGTGGGCGGACACGGGTCCCTACCTCGCCTGGTGCGTCCCCTAGTTGTCTTCTGCCCTATCCTGCCCTACCCTTTCAGCCTTTAAACCTACGGCATACCAATCCCGTCCTCACAAGGTCTAAAAGGTGGCTCAGTGCACACACATGCCCACGTGCAGGCAACGGAGGGGACACTTCGCCGGACAGAGTAGCTGGTAAACGAGCCCAGCCATAGGAAAGGTCTTACAAGCGAGGAACGCTTCCAATAATGGCGAAGCCAGATGTGATTGGTGCCATGGTTCACAAGTGTCTTGAAATCCCGATAGCATTGTCCCACTCTCGGCACGTGATCACAAACGCCGCGCTAAAGAACATCCTACAGGCTTTGGTATTGTCCATAGTGAGATATTGCATATCCATGTATAGCTGCATCGTGATGCACCCAGATGCATCATGTGCAAAAGACCGTGAATGTCTGTGCGCGAGTCGTGATTGGCAGGAGACGGTATGATCACATATCAGATACTGTGAAAGAACTCAGGTGTCCCACCGTCAAGCAGCTCATCCATGATCACACTGAATGTGCTGTGCAGACTATCATTACAGCCGGCCAGCCTGACTGCATCCATCGTACCATCGGGCAGCGTGGCAACCAGACGCATGTACATAACACAAGACGCGCAGATCGCCGGATACTTCCGAAAATCCGCACAGGCGCGGGAAGGTATCATCTGTGTCACCGAGGTATAGACAAGCTGAATGAGCTCGGGATCCATCCACTATCAATGGCTTTCCGAGCAAATCTGAGGCGTGCTGCTTTGTCACAATAGTCGGCCTGATATAGGCCTTTGCGGTATTGATTAGTATGGTTGTGTGTGTCGCAATGGCCCTTAATTCGTTCCATTTTAATCTATCATGACGTGCATGATTGAAAACCATCATTGCAGTGAAACTTACGCGAATATTTCTATATAGCCATCAATCTATATCATGATTAGAAGCGTTGGCCTCCATAAGCCCAAAACCAAGCAATGGTCAGTCGCTATGTGTATCTGTGCACTGTTGGAGGGGCACACTGGAGCCAAAGTTGGGACCAAGTAATTTATTAATGAATAGGAAAAGAGTGGATGTGACGAGTGAGAGCAAGCAAATGAGGGAAATGGAATGTGTGGTGGGAAGCCTTAAGGGTCCAGCGAGAATCACTTGGGGCTCAATACAATCACCCATTTTGTGCGGTACCATTGCATCAAATTACGTCAATATTCGGACCAAGAAGTCCGAACTGTGGACAAGCCATTCGATCCCAAGAAAAATTGGGGGAGTGTAAAATCTTTAGGAATGTGTGGTGGGTACCGGCGGAGAAGCACCACAGGTAAAGGGATAAGACTAAGAAATCCCACAATGACAATGTATATTCATATTCCTTCATTTTTCTGCTGTATGTAGTCCATTCCAGCTCGAGTGACATTCACATGCCGATATGGGACCAGAGATTTTGGCCTCGCACGAAGCATATAAATAGTGTACCCGACTGCAAGTTGGTTTCTGAATGGGAAGGGGTGACTGAGATGATGCGACACCCACGAACCCAAACACCCACACACCACGCCCCACATGTCGCCACGAACCCAAACACCCACACAACACCCCCCATAATCGCCGACAAAAAAAAAAAACACAAAAAACAAGCCCCACATGGTCGCCGACGAACCAACCCACACACCACGCCCCACATGGTCGCCGACGAACCCAAACACCCACACACCACGCCCCACATGGTCGCCGACGGCAGAAGCTCCCCTACACTGGTTGGTTAGCTGGCGACGAGGTTCTGAGTCAACAGCGCGCATGTAGTACGGATAGAGCAAAGGCTGCGTGACCGCTCTACACCGGTAACGTGTCATGTCATAATGATACATTCCATCCGCAGCAATGTTATCAGATAACTGAAAACCACGTGCAGTACACCTCTGCCGTACCTTTTCAGGCTCATTTATATGCGATCCGTATTAAGCATTTAGCTGGACGACAGTCACTCATGGCTTAACACCATAAGTCACAGCGGCATCGAAACCGATATGCTTCCGCTCGAAACTACAACGCAGATATATATGGCAACTGTTGGGGAAAAAGAAAAGGATAAAAATACGGTTGATCGCTAATCGATAAAACATGCGTAATTGCTCAGCATTAAGTTCAGAAAGTTGGGGGGCTGCTGCAATGAACATAAAACGTGCATTGGATACGTGTTGCTGAAATGACGATAGCTTTTTGTATCCTTATGTGCCCGCAATACTTTTGAAAAGGCTACCCCCCGGCACCTTGCCAGTTTCAATATCGTTGAAACGCACGTGACACGATCAATTAGTTGGAAGGGTGTAGGGACGTGATGTGCATCGAATCCATAAGATATCAGGCTAAAGCCTCTACACATAGTAGCGAGCCAGGATTGCAGTGATGCCACCCCCACCACCACTTGTACACACACAATTGTCAAGCTTTCGTTATCGCACACAATGTACACTAGGCGCACAACACTCACCTGAACGTGCAGCTTCGGAGACGTGAGTCAGATTCGACACATCTCCGATCGAGAGCGCGACATAGGCGACATGCAACACTCTCCGGAACACTGGAATCACGCGCACCAGTATACACGTGCACCCGTACACAAAGTGGTATTAACCGCGGCTCTAAAGGTCCGCCCACATTTCTCATGCTCCACTGCGGCTTCGGCGATCGCAGCACTGTGGCGGCCAGTTGGCTAACTAGACGTTGGTATGGCTGGTGACAGGTGGCCGGGAAGCAACGATGGAGGCGAGTGTTCGTAACCGAAGTATCAGATGTTCTCCAGCTCAGAACTTATCTGAATCGCTTTACCGAGGTTCCTGAGTATTGAACCCGAGCCCGACCTACGCCCGTTAATTTGCTTAGTGCCAGCATAAGGTGGCATTAGAGGCGCAGCACGACCTATAACGAGAGGTGAGCTGTGGGCGTTGGACCGTAACATTGCAGCCAAGTGGGGTGCATCACTGTCTGGTGCATACGCAACAATTATCCCTCATCAAACCAAGTTTATCAGTCCAATATTGAAAGCTGCCTAGCGTCATCACTTGCCATTCCACATCCATTAATATTCACCTACCCCGTGATATCACCTGGCTGCGCTCTTGTTGCTCGTACTGCCAGAATAGAATCGGCACACCACTGCCTGTTCGCAGAGCGATTTGTGGACCGACAGCAAGTGCCGCCTCGTGGCAGCTATTGGAAACAGGCCATCTATATAGGTGGCGCCACAACTCACCACGACGTGGTCAATATGTGTATATGTTCACATACAATATGTATGTGAACGAAAAGATAGTAAATCGAATAGCATGCAAATTATCAGATCATCAAAGCATATCCTTACGATGCATGCATCGATGCAAAATGGAACCGCAGCCGTGTATTGCAAACTCCTGCAGCTCATTCTAGCCTTGAACATAGCTGGCCTTGGGTTGAAAAATTAGGCTGTTCCTGTATTTTTGACAAACCGAATATTATCCTTTTAAAAAAATCATCCTCTCATTTCTCGCATCCGGAAGTTGAATGGTGCTGTTTGACAATGAACCGCTATGTGATAAAATGTTCAAGCTTTACTGGAAGGCGGGGACTGAGCTTCTGGTGTCAGGCTGGAGTAAAACATCCTCTCATTCGACTACCGCGAAATTTTCATCTACATCCAGGATTACAAAGCGCAAATCCAACCGTGGCTGGTCCTGTTGTTGGGCAGAGCAGCTCCGAGAGAGCTCCAACTTCAAAATGATCGCGGCATGCACAACTCCAGAACAGCGCAAACATATAGTGACGTATGTGACGCTTCGTGTAGCTTGCGCGCTGCCATTTGCACAGTGCTGACGCTACAGGTGGCTTCCAGCCGCTGACGCTCCTCTTGCAGCCTGCTGTTTACTCGATCGACGATTACGGTGATTTTCAAAAATCTTGATGGATGCACAGTAGTGGCAACCGTTCGGGGGTGGGGGCCCCTTAAAAAAAATTAACCCCCCCCCCCCCCCCCCCCCCCCCCCCCCGGCCCGAGCATGCTTCAGGAAGTAGCGGGTACAAAATCACGAGTTCTGTTCAATGAGGATGGGGAGGGGTTGTAATATATGCATACGCTTCGCAGTTTCCTTAAGGATTTTGTCGGTGCACAGGCAATGCTTGCGAGCGCGCAAATTTGGTTTGTGGGTGCATTCGCACCCACAGCAGAAGCAATGTCAGTAGAAGTGTTATGGAGACGCCGCGCCAACAACTTCCAGAAAAGCGCCTGCCACTGCTAGGGGCGCTCCGATCGCACACCTATAGACAGGCCGTGGCTATAGGTGGCGCGCCGGTCGCTCGCCGGGCGGCCGTCGGCATCTCACCGTGCAGCGTCGGCGCTGCGACCCGGCACAACGCCAGACACGCCGGCAAATAGGCGGACAGGCGCAGGGACGCCTCCCGCTGACATCGGTCGGTCGGACCAAGCAGCAGACGTGCTGAGTTCTGGCCTCACCGATCGATGGTAGGTCTCGAAGAGTGTTTCAAGCCCGGAATGTGCATCCGCGCAAGGGTGGATGCATCATGGAAAGCAACTTTGGTTTTAAATGCTATGAACAACTGCTGAAGGAGTGGCCCCATACCTTTAAAAGACAACACACAACATTGCACCAGGGTCTGAGAATCGCTACTATGGGCACCTTGACGATGAACAAACCTTTCTAAGACGCTTACAGCGTTGCAGTCTCTATGGCGACGCGCGGCGTTCGCCGGTACCTATCACCAGGCGGAACGCGGGCCGGCGAACAGAAACGCTCGTTACTCCCCAATACGGCCTACATAAATAAGCTGGTGGCCATCTAGGACACCTTAGCGCTTAGCAAAGTGCTTCCCTGGTTGCACAATCTGGGAGCGCTTTAGCGAGATTGACGGTCAGTGCGTCTCTTGTACGCATCATACTGTAATCGTTCTTGTTTGTATCATCATACTGTTTGTATCATCATACTGTAATCGTTCTTGTTTGTATCATCATACTGTTTGTATCATCATACTGTTTGTATCATCATACTGTTTGTATCATCATACTGTAATCGTTCTTGTTTGTATCCCGGCTGGTCGATTAGGGCTGTCTTGTTCTCGGACTTGAAGCAAGCATGCTATCAAGCCTCAACAATTGAAGTGAGCTGAATTACGAAGCAGTCTTTGACGGACGAACGCAAAAACAGCTGGTGTGGTGTGGAACCAACGTAAAAGGAAAAGAGACCGGACGAACTGTTCTTTTCAGAACCAGTTTAGATAACGATCAAGCGTTTATCATTTGGAATTATTGATGTCATTCTTACGGGTTTTTAGCGAGCTTATTGTTCCTATATTTTCGCGCTTTCAAGCTATTCCAAACGTCTATGTTTCCTGCTAAGCACTGGCCGAGCTTTTGTTTGCAGAATTGTATTGAAGGCAATGACAATGACAATGTCATTGTCCACGACAAATCGACAGGCAAAATGCTCAAAATAACACCAAGACGGCTAATTTTGTACTTGGCTGACAGGGAAATCTGCCGACGAATAAGTTGCTACTTGAAAGTGAAGTGTACAATTTCCGTACATCTAAATCTTCCAGGATAGGGCAAATCGATCGTACTGCGGGGCAGCGATATACCGCAGCATGGGTGGCAAATGCACTACAAGCTAATATAACGAAAGCGAATCTTGCAGTCTTTTCGTTCGAAGGAATCGTGGAATATATGCTTTTCACAATATAGAAAGGCTGGCATATATGAAATACCCCGCAAACGTAGGCATTACATACCGAAAAGGTTCCGTAATTTTCTCTTTCACGCGAAATTTCGGTCATGTACACGGGCACCTGGTGCCACCAAACTAACGGATGTCTTACCCTAAAATCATTGTTGGAAAGTTGGTATTTTCAAAATAACGCAATATTGGTGGCCATTTTCATCACTAACCTTTCGTTGTTGACTAAAAGCTAAGCTACTTGTAAGAAACCTAAAGACTACTAAGCTCTTCAGAGGCAAGCCAACAATCCCTGGGGTGTCCCTACAACTACTGATGTGCCCTCTATGCAAACTGCAGGGGTGCTCCTCTCTATAAATCGTACTGCGGAGCTCATTCAATATAGTGGGAATAGTTCCTGAACTTTGGGGGGTGGTCTCCCATTTCCTCTCCCCTAGGCTGTGCCACTGGTTTCAAGGCATTTATGCGCAATATTTGTTCTTACTTTGTGAAGAAATAATTCGCACAAGATGCAATTATAAATATCTTCAATCTTAACAGAATTGGAAATGCACGTAAAGGCCCAGAGCATCTTCTTCTCAAATATATTTATAGCTTGATTGTAAACGTAACGTCTCAGGAAATATTCAGCTTCTGAAATGCTCTTTTGTTCGCCAGGCTGAAATACCTGCTTATGACCAACATTTAAAAGTGAAATATTTGTTCACTTCTAAATGTTTTAAATGCTCCCACCACTATGGACTAGAGCAAACCGTCAATCGTTTGCTTCCTTCCTTCTCTATTTCTCTATCAATGTGTTGTATTTACTGTTCAGGGAGTATTTAGATGAACTGTATGAACTGGGAGTATTTAGATGAACTTCGCTACTGTATTTAGATGAAACGAGTTATTGTCCAGTTCCACGATACTTTGGTCATGTGTATTGCCCCAGTTCCATTGATGTGGGTCGAGAATGTGGAATTGCATGTATTGCGACAGCAACAATACCGTTTCTGGCCACCACACCCGCCTCATGTGGATATTCATTACTTCTCATTTAATCATCAACTTTCTCTTTTGGCAACACCAAGCTTGCAAGTTGCAGCAGCAAATTTGTTAATACTTGACCTATGGCTCCAATTGTCCAGGGCACACAATGGTCGCACACAAATATTGTAGGTAACGTCTATTGTATAATAATTGTAGGTCACATCTATTGTAGGTACCGTACATGGATGCAATGCGTCCCTTCCTGTCGCATATCATATGAGGGAGCATATGAGGGAATATAGCTCTCATTCATTCCTAGATTCAGCACCACTACTGCACTGACACTATGATCAAAACATGACCTTGACACGCCGTCAAGACCGGGTGGGTGCGCGCGCCATGTGTGTCGCGGGAAGCCCGGCTGTATAATTAGAGCCGCGCCAGTGATGGCAGGCACGGCCAGATGGCATGTCCGTGAACATGCCACAGGACGCCACATGCCACCGCCGCTGACGAATGCGGTCCCGAGGAGCCGCGGCCGGCCGATGAGCCCACCAAGCCGCGTTCGGTAAGATCGACAGCGCGCGCCATGTCCAGGCCACCGCAAGCGTTACGTCAAGCGCGCGCAAATTTCGGACGCTCGCGTAGCCCACTTCCGTGGGACAGGCGTTGACACACTTCGGACGGTGCCGAGGTGGGTTGAAGGCGGTCCGGTGCCGGCGCGACGGGAGGGAGGGCGGCTGTCCAGTCACTGGGTCAGTGCCACGGTCGGGTCGCACCGCCGCTGGCGCGGTCGGACAGGACAACGTGAAGGACCACCACCGACGGCCGCCCGGCGCCCATTCCGATCTGGTCACTCTTCCTGCTATATCTACTGAATGGACTACTGAATCTACTAGATGTGACGATGTACTTAATATCCACCCATATTTGTGTGAAAATCATGAGATTAGGGAGGTTTTTGGGATGCACCGCAACTACTATTTATTGGATCTCGTATATATAGTTGCAAAACCAATTTCATACGTTTATGTAATTTTCCATCATATTCGACAAAATGTCAATTAGTTGAGCATAGGTATCAACTTCAATTTTGCATACAATCGAATGCTGCAAAACACGCCCAAAAATGTAAATGCCAATTATCAAGCACACTAAGCTCTTCCTCGAATAATATACATACCAAAGCAGTCGGTCTGACAAGTGACCACACTGGGGCAAGAGAACAGGTTGGGGTAACTTGGGATTGGTTTTCAGCTTTGTAGTGAGATGCAATTTGAACGTCGTTATGAGATGGTGGAATGGTATGAGTAGTGAAATCAGCTGGCCTACCCTCAGAGAGATGTCTTGAGTTCGACTTCGGACCCAGACGTCTTCGGGACTATTTTCTTGGTATGCATATGGCAAGCCCAAGCTTTGGTCCTGATGAGATTAAAAATGAGTTTTAAAAATCGAAGGCATTTATCCCGAGTCAAGTTACTTCTCTAGCCTCCCCCTGCTGGATTGTATTTGGCCACCAAAACATCAGTAAGCACCTTTTACAGTAGCACACGTTGAGAAAAGACGACTAGGGCAGAGAAGACGGGATGTAACGAAGCACTGCAATTTAAATTTGCAATAATTTTCGAGCCATCAAATTGAATTTCCATCCAACATCTAATAAGTAGCGGATGATCATTTTCGGTGTTAGCAGTGATAGAACATTGCATGTGATAGCGCTCTGCAAGAGGGAAACGAAGCTGCCAATGCGCATGCAATGAGCGAGGACACCCGCCTGGCGAAAGTTGGCCTTGCATCTCCGCAGCGCAGTTCTGCATAGTGCACGGGTGCCGTGGACAGGCAAATCGTGAGCCTTGGCTGCCGATCATTCTTCGCCACTCGATCATCAACAACAGGTGGATGACAAACAGAACTGCCCAAGTCCTACGGAAAATCACTGCAATCGCTACCGATTCATCGGGAAGGGTGTGCCTGAAGGCGTATCACACGACCAGCTGAAGTTGGCGCACGACGGAGAGAGGGTGGGGAGAGTTCGAGAGGTGACTCGTATTGTGTCGGGTGGTGCGGCACACGACGGAGAGAGAGTGGGGAGAGTTCGAGAGGTGACTCGTATTGTGTCGGGTGGTGCGGCACACGACGGAGAGAGGGTGGGGAGAGTTCGAGAGGGTACTCGTATTGTGTCGGGTGGTGCGGCACACGACGGAGAGAGGGTGGGACGAGTTCGAGAGGTGACTCGTATTGTGTCGGGTGATGACCGGATGGAGCTTGTCTGTGATGGATACCGCGCTCAGGAACATCAGGCGGCGCTGTTGCAGCCGGCGACGCCTTCAGGTGCGACACCTCACCACTAGACGGGAACATTGGCCGGGGCCGGCGCCAGCCTCATGGTCAGCTGGTACAGAATCTATCGAGTCGTGTCGAGGTCGGGCAGGCTTGCTGGTCCAGCGACTCGTGCTGGGTTAGAAGGCCTTGCTGGTCCAGCGGCTCGTGCAGAGGTCCGGCAGCCCTGTTGGTCCGCATCGCCACTCCAGAAGCGGACGGTCCGGCAGCGGCTTCTACGGCGATACCGAGCCCAGTCGTGGCTTAACAGCGTCGGTAAATGCCGATTATCACGCATAATGTCCATGTTGATCGCTGAAGGTCGGACAGACACCGGCCGGTATAACATACGCTCGGACTGACCACACACGGCCAGTGTAGCACAAGCTAGGCCTGACCACACACGGCCAGTGTAGCACAGGCTCGACCTGACCACACACGGCCAGAGTAGCACAGGCTCGGCCTGACCACACATGGCCAGTGTAGCACAGGCTCGGCCTGACCACATACGGCCAGCGTAGCACAGGCTCGGCCTGACCACACACGGCCAGTGTAGCACAGGCTCGGCCTGACCACACACGGCCAGTGTAGCACAGGCTCGGCCTGACCACACACGGCCAGTGTAGCACAGGCTCGGCCTGACCACACACGGCCAGCGTAGCACAGGCTCGGCCTGACCACACACGGCTAGTGTAGCACAGGCTCGGCCTGACCCACACGGCCAGTGTAGCACAGGCTCGGCCTGACACACACGGCCAGTGTAGCACAGGCTCGGCCTGACCACACACGGCCAGCGTAGCACGGCTCGGCCTGACCACCACGGCCAGTGTAGCACAGGCTCGGCCTGACCACACACGGCCAGTGTAGCACAGGCTCGGCCTGACCACACACGGCCAGCGTAGCACAGGCTCGGCCTGACCACACACGGCCAGTGTAGCACAGGCTCGGCCTGACCACACACGGCCAGTGTAGCACAGGCTCGGCCTGACCACACACGGCCAGTGTAGCACAGGCTCGGCCTGACCACACACGGCCAGCGTAGCACAGGCTCGACCTGACCACACACGGCCAGTGTAGCACAGGCTCGGCCTGACCACACACGGCCAGTGTAGCACAGGCTCGGCCTGACCACACATAGCCAGTGTAGCACAGGCTCGGCCTGACCACACACGGCCAGTGTAGCACAGACTCGGCCTGACCACACACGGCCAGTGTAGCACAGGCTCGGACTGACCACACATAGCCAGTGTAGCACAGGCTCGGCCTGACCACACACGGCCAGTGTAGCACAGACTCGGCCTGACCACACACGGCCAGTGTAGCACAGGCTCGGCCTGACCACACACGGCCAGTGTAGCACAGGCTCGGCCTGACCACACACGGCCAGCGTAGCACAGGCTCGGCCTGACCACACACGGCCAGTGTAGCACAGGCTCGGCCTGACCACACACGGCCAGTGTAGCACAGGCTCGGCCTGACCACACACGGCCAGTGTAGCACAGGCTCGGCCTGACCACACATAGCCAGTGTAGCACAGGCTCGGACTGACCACACACGGCCAGTGTAGCACAGGCTCGGCCTGACCACACATAGCCAGTGTAGCACAGGCTCGGCCTGACCACACACGGCCAGTGTAGCACAGGCTCGGCCTGACCACACACGGCCAGTGTAGCACAGGCTCGGCCTGACCACACACGGCCAGTGTAGCACAGGCTCGGCCTGACCACACCCGGCCAGCTGTAGGCGTGACCGGCTGGCCAGCTGTCAGCTCCAGCTGGCCAGCTGCCAGCTCCACACTCTGACCGATTGGATTATCGAGTAGGGAAGCTTGGCAGGCTTGGCAGCGGGTGATTCAGCGCGCCGCCGAACCGACTGGTGAACGAGTTAATCAACTGAAGCAGTCCGGCTCCAGCTCACTGATATGCATCAGCGACGTGTGTCATTTCAAAGGACAGAAGTGCTTCAAAATCAATGAAATGAAAAAGAAATTCGCATTCATATGCACTTTTAATTACATCCATTTCTGGAATAATTTCCATAATGGGGGTTCGCTTATATAAGTCAAAGTATTAAATATTGAGAAATATTAGGTAACTTTCAAGAACAATAACTATACTAAATATTAACAAATATTGATAAGCATTAGTAAATGAACCCAAAGAAATATTAAGAAAAGACGAAATGTTGGGATTATTAAAATACGACGTTACGCTATGGACGCATACCTTCACGAGGGTAAAAAAAAATAACGCCCAGGGGCGAAATCTGGTCCTGTGTATTTACATACGAATGAGTATTTACATGAGAGACCTAAAACAACTGATCCAACGCCACCACAATGTACCAATTATTTTTGTAACGACGCTTCAAGTTTTAGTTTCCGTTGGACTAAGAAGTTCTGGCTTGACGCAGATCATTTTAACCCTCGCAGTTCAACATCAATATTTACCCTTTACAGCGGGAAGGCAGGGAAGCAATTTGATCTTCCACATGCTCCAACTGACGAAGTCTTACAAGTACGTAAACTACTCCAAACTGGTAACAGAGCTATGCTGAAATATACAGTTCGGGAAATCAATAGATGAATTGGTATCAAGGGGAGGGAGTGGGGCAGTGGAACAAATGTAATTGGTTGAAATGGTCTGCGAAAAACACTAAAATCATGTGCTTCTATCATATTAATAAAACCTCCTCACTACCCTTTATTGGAGCATTGGTGCAGTCGGCCAAGTGTTTGCTGATGCAGCAATGTCGCATCGCAGTTGTCACAGTCGCAGCGTTCTCATGTAGAGATAATGTAGCGTCGCAGTATGTGCATTCACAGTCGTGCCCAGTCGTAGTAAAGTCGGTCGAAGTTAGCCGCTACAGTAACGACGCAGCGCAGTTTTGCAGTCGCATTTGTGTCGTGTAGTAGTAATGCCGCGTCACACTATTTGCATTCAGTCTTGTTGAGTCGCTGTAAAGTCGGTTGAAGTTGTTTGTGTGGCAGTAATGTCGTGTCCTCTTCTTGATGTAGCAGTAATGTCGTAGCAGTAGTGAACTGGCGCTATTCCATTCCATTCCGGCTCCATTTCGACGCATGCTCAAAGATGACAAAAACTGTATCTGTGCCACACTCTGCCATGAAGCATGTCATTGCGATCATACAACTCCATTACTTCACGATTTCAACACAAACTAAGTGGCAATATCACAATCACGTTTCAGACATCGCTTGACACTTTTTGCTGAGGTATTCGGACACTCCACGCGGCCCTCCGAATGGTCCACTGCTGATCAGTCGCGCGGCTTGGAATGCAACAAACGGTGACGGAATGAATGCCATTATTAGTCCCGAGGAGAAAGCTGGCAAAGCTTCACGTCGTTGAACTTCCTTGTCTTCACTGCAGCTGGCGAACAACTATTTGGCACATAGTTCAACTTTCGGTTCAAGTCTCGCCCATGTTCGCACTCAGAGTGGACTCTTAGAAGCTCAAGCTGTACAGAGTGGACTATAAAAAGTCAACGATACTTGTGCGACTGATAATGAACGATACTTGTGGGACTGTGGGACACACAAGCTCCAGTGGTTCGCGAATATCTTGCAGAAATATAGCAGATAATGTCCAGTTGAATTGGTTGGATATGGAAAGTCAAATTACTCACTTGAAAAGGAGAACACCTGGGTTTGCTAGATTGTATCGTCGTTCTGATACGAAACAAATCGCTGAGTTTGGGCTTAGTTTCAGCGTGTGAAAATCCAAGAGGAGTACCAGAAGTAGCACTTAAGCAAACCTGTATTTAACAGATGAAGAAGCTGGGTATCACCAGCACATGTCGCCATCAGTGTACCAGGAGTAGCACGTGGGTGCATCTGTATTTAACAGATGAAGAGGCTGGGTATCACCAGCACAAGTTGCCAGCACAGACAGTGGACGAGCAATGCAGTAGGTTGACTACAGCCTACAGAGCACAAGCTCCCGTCTACATACAGGCTCCCGTCTGCATACACAGTACAGAGCACAATCTATTCCAATGCAGAAGGTTGACTATTGGCCTCCTGTCTGCAGATACAGTACAGGGCATCAAGCCATTCAAGCCATCAAGCCATATTCCTTCTAGTGCGCGCCTATTTGTATTTCATTTTCTCCGAGGGGCGCTCCTGTCTGCAAAATCTGTTGATCGAGGGGGGGGGGGGGTGCACTCGAATCTTTCCGGGGACCTTTTTCCTGGCCAGAGGAGTACCACCTTCCATGGGGAGGAGCCATATGCTCCCACTGCCCCCTGTATCCACCTCTTGGTAAGCACGGACCTTAACTCTCACCAGCACAGGGGAGGAAACCCCTAGGTTTATCCAGGTTAACTTCTGAAGGGCTGAACGGACCGCGGAAACACGGACTTCTCCTGCATGTTAGCCATCCAGAGCATCATCCTCTCCAGTAAATTATCCACTCCCTTTTTGCCAAAAGATGAATGAAGTTGTTTGACATTGGTTGTAAACCCAGTGCGATTTAATAAGCATGCACAGAGTTGACTGTAAATCATGAAACCGGGTTGATGTCGGTAAGAGGAAAAGTATCCTCCCTGGATTTGAATGTTCCAAACATTTCCTTTCTGATTCCATGACTCCAATTCAACCCACGACAAAGCACCACATGGTGGCGTTGCGACATAGAGCAAAAGGATGTTCCCGCCCGGGATCCAACCGCGGACCTCCCGCGTGTTAGGCGGATGTGATAACCACTACACCACGGAAACGCCCACAGCCGCGCAAGGGACTTCATTTTCGACCGGTAGGCGGTCGAGTGAGCGATGCGTTTTGTGGGACTGAACAGGGTGTATCGCCAACATGTGGAAGGTGATCATTTATGGCCACAGAACATGGTGTATTTTTATATGAACGTAGATCGGACAGGGGCTGCAGCTCAAGTCGTAGAGCGCTCGCTTAGCATGTGAGAGGTGCGGGGATCGATACCCCGCAGCTCAGTGGCGCAACCAGGATTTCAGTTCGGGGGCTGGCCAGGGTTGGAGAGTGGGCCCCTGCAAGCGGGCCCCCTCATGTTTTTAAAAGTCTGCGGAAAACATGCACTTACTTTGAGCAGGCCCCTATGTTTGTAAAACTTCGCAGAAATAAAAGCACTTTTCCTTTATCAGGGGCCCCGGTTCGAGGCGGGCCCTGGTTAAAACGGGCCCCCAGATTTTCAGTTGGTCCAAAGGGCCCCTGATTCGGGCCACAGATCCGCTTCGCGGGCACCTAGCCAGGGCTCTGAGTAGGGTGGCCCACTCGAGCCAGGGGCCCGCTTGCGGGCCCTGGCTCGGGCGGGCCCCAAAAATTTTCGGGGGGGGGGGCCATGGCTTGCCCCCCTGGTTGCGCTACTGCCGCAGCTCCAGGGATCACGCTTTGGAGTTTACCCCCTTTGACTTGATGTAGCTGATCCGATCCAGCTCCATTTGGCCAGTCACACCCCCTGGGGCGAACTTCAGCCTCGATGGAAGGCAATCGGTAATTCACTTAAGAAGACATATGCATGGATAATTCAAGAAATTATTAAAGTATGCCAAAATACGTAACCATATCCTACCCCCTTCTCCCAATTGCATGTTTCCCCGAACGTCGGGACCACTATTGGAGCCGTTTCTATGGATACCATTAAGATTTCAACGGAATTCTTACCCACTCCATGGTTCCCGAGGAAAGGTCCAAATCATCAAAACGTCTTGCGATGTGACTTCTTGTTTTACGCACTATAATATAGTTTTGGTTGCTACAACCAGGGATGTTGTTTTATATACCTACTTGTGAGGGGGCGAGTGCCCCCCCCCCCCCCCCCAACATGGGATCCTACCAAATGTTCCTGCCAATACATTTGGGTCCGCCAAATGCCTTCCTATATTGTGCCCCTGCCCTCCCCCTATTAATTTTTTAGAAATCAACGCCCGTTGCTACAACTGATTGCTTTCTCCTCCCCGCCAAGCCCCTGCCTGCCCAAAATGACTCTAAAGGGAGCTCCAAAAAGGGCTCCGCCATTTTTGCGTTCCACTCTCACCCTTCAGCCCTATCATCTCCGAGACTCCGATTCAGGTGGCTCTTCCCACCCAGCACCTTTACTTCTTCTGCTAGTTCTGCTCGTGGGACAATATTGCTTCATGACCTTGGCTGCTCTAGAGAACACTCTAGGTGTTTCCAAAAGCTACTTATCCTGAAATGCAAATATAAAACTTTGCGACTTAAATCCTTTTTGCTAGAAGACGGATGCAGTTTGTTCTCTTAAAATTACCGCAAACACTGTGTGATTTGATAAGCATGGCCAGAGGTGACTCCAAAGCATGACACAGAGTTACTGATGTCAGTAGAGAGAAAAAAGTATCCTCTCCAGATATTGATGTCCCAAACGTTTCCTAACATATCCAGGATTCCAAAACACGAATTCAACCGAGCATACATCAGCACATAATGTGGCCTTGCGACACAGAGACATCAAGACGCTGTTTCCGCCCGGGATCGAACCGGGGGCCTTCCGCGTGTTAGGCGGATGTGATAACCACTACACCACGAAAACGGCCGCGGACGTTCCGAATTTCAGTTTCGACCGGTAGGCCGTCGAGAGATGCGTGTTGTCGCTGTGGAACTGTACATGGTGTATCACCAACATGTGGTAGGTGATCATTCATGGTCACAGAATATGGTGCATTTTACTATCAAAGTAGATCGAACAGAGGCTGTAGCTCAAGTAGTAAAGCGCTGGCTGAGCATGTGAGAGGTACTGGATCGGTGCCCTGCGGCTCCAGTGCTTGAGCTTTTGCGATTACCTATTCGACTTGGTCGATAGGATACAGAAACGGAGATGCCGACTGACGCGCCTCTGGCGGAGACGTCTGGAACTACATTATGGGCGCTTAAACGCGTGAATATGAGCGCAATATCAGAAATATTCCACGTGTACAGTATATTGACGGACTCCGCGTTCATTTTCTGAAAATTGAACATGTCCTGCATCTTCTAAGACATTCTCGGTGGAGCTTGGTTGAAAAAGGACGCGCCATTTCCTATGTGAAACCTTACCAGCACTGCTTACCGCTTATGTTAAGCCCACTGCTCACGTTTGCATGCGGGTGCACCATTCTATACAAAGAGGATGGATGGTTCTACCCTAGCATTGTATCCTGGTGTGGAGATCGCTGCTCGGTCCTCTCTGTCATTTGGTGCGATTAACTGTTGATTTCGCAGTTCCGTATTTTTCATTTTCGTAGGGCGACATCCGTCGCTCTTTTCTACATTTCGTTTCTAGTGGGGTGACACCCGTCACCCCACGTGGTTTTCGTCTTTCTCGTACTTTTGTTCTCTGTGTTTCTGTGTGCTATTTGTGTTCGTGTAAGTTTCATGAGATAGGGTGTTTTCCCCGCGATGGGGACAGCGTAAAAACAGCATCGACCCCAGCTCGCCACCGAACTCCGAATCCGAATTTCCACCTTTGGCCATCCTGAGGACCATCGCGCGACCGCGGACTTTGCCCTTGACTCCATTGGTAAAATCGTTGATGACCAGTCCCGGACTATTCCTTTGGATGACGCCATGGAATCCCTTTGTGCCTCGCTGACACCTGCTCGTCTCAAGACCATGACCACATCTCACGATCCGGACCAGATCTTCACGCTTCGTGCCGCTGATCCATACTCGAACTAGACCACGCCCTCCCATCAGACCACGCCCTCGAATCAGACCACGCCCTCCCATCCTGACCCAATCCAACCCGCCGAACCGACTACCTCGACAGGCTCTTACGTATTAGGGAAGCCTGTCCAGGAATCCGCTTCCTTCCGTCGTGTCAACGCTTTCTGGCCAACTAAGCAACTCCTCGCCAACTGCTCCTTAGCCAATCCTGACATCGAAGTCCCGGCCAACGGAACCTTCGTCATCGAAACAAAAACCCGAACCCAGATCAAAGCCTTCCTCCGCACCACTACATCTTATGGCTAATCAGTCACTATTACCCTCCACTCGAACTGCAACACCACCAAGGGCACCATCTTCACTCCGGAGCTTCGCTTCATGCCTGAAACAGATATTAAAGCAAAGTTCGGGCCGTAGGGGGTGACTCACGACCGCCGCATCACCTTCCCCAAAGACGGCCAAAAACATGACACGAGTGTCCTAGTCCTTACCTTTAACTATACCACTCCTTCCAAGACCCTCCTCGTCGGCAACCTTCGCTACCAAGTCCGCGTCTTCATACCAAATCCACTCCGATGTTGTATCCGATTCACCTTCGCCGGGCTAGGGACGGGTGCTCTTGAACCCCCCCCCCCCCCCCCCCCCCCCTCCCCTCTAACTTCAGATCTACGTATGCTAGGATAAAACGCAAAACACCGTTTGTAAGTTGTGGTCATGGTGAGGTCGACGCATGCAATTGATTTGCATTTTCACCGATAACGAGGTCGCCAGAGGTCATATTAAGTTCGGGTAGTTCGGGTACGGACCTCGACTTCAATCCCTGAAAATAGATACCGAAAGGCAGAGCCTGTTTTCTAAGGTATTGTGATTCAGGAGTTAACATAGACCAATGTATTTATGCTGATCAGAGTCAAAAGGGGTCAACACGGGATAGGTCAGATGCGGTCAGAATTAGGCTTGACACTTCGACGAGCTTTGTAACACGTAGGCTTCATGTCAGACACACAGGAAAAATGTAATTGGCACGCCAAGATAGCTAGAACTGATATGACGTCTTATCTCCTCATTTTCGGTCATGTTGAGTTCGCTAAACGTCATAATAGGCTAACCCAGCACATGACGTTTACATTGGATAAGTGTCTGGAAAATATGAAGATACATACATGCATATATATATATATATACCTATATATAGATGTGTGTGTGTGTGTGTATGTGTGTGTGTGTGTGTGTGTGTGTGTGTGTGTGCGTGTGTGTGTGTGTGTGTGTGTGTGTATTCGCAAATGCTAATGTCAGGTCAGGTTATGCCGTTCTATCGGTTCCAGCTGGAACATCCTCGGAACATCACCTTCGAAGTATAACAAAATGTTGTTCCAAAAGGAAATGATATAGTACTGGAGCATCTTTGTAAACTATGAAGTTTCTGACCCCGTGATCTAACCTTAGGTCACACTTGATCGATGCATATATTGATAAAGCGATCTACCTAGCCTTCGCCTAAGTGTACACTGCTTGGTGAGTAATTCCAAAGAAAGGTCATATCCGATCAAATAAGGTTAGATCACACGAGTTCCGGTCATCTCAGGTAATTGGTTGGCAACCCAATCTCATGTCGCACGACTCAGGCGGCGCTGCAGCCGAATTCCTAACGTGGCGATGCAAAGCAGCATAATGTATAAGATGTCATTGTGCAGAATATGCACCATACATGACGTGACCTGATGTCACTAACATTTGACACAACTGAACCCTGAATGCTTACTGTATGCTTTGTGTTTCGGTGTGACAGATTACACCCAAATGCATTTTCCCCGCTTAATACGATATGAAAGGCGAAAATTGACCTGACCTGGTCATAAACCGTCACTGTAATTAAAACTTCGGATATGTAGGTTGTTCGTCTTGATGAAATAACAGTATGATCTGAGTTTAGTACTTATATGTTGCAGCTACTCCGAATGGCGGCACTTTGAAGATCTTGGAACATCACTCACTAGGACCCGTCCAAAGTCAATGACCTTTGACGACCCTGACCTGAAATGTTCACGAAAAATTCAAAACAGATGCATAGGAAGCTACTGAAGATTTCGCGTCCCTGCGTCTACTCATGCAACCGATGTCCAGAACAAACATGAGGTAGGTGGCTCTAAAGAGCCTCCTGGCCCTACGAGTGTCAGCTCGCGCACCGTCGGATATGTTACTCGACGGGGATATTGGCATGCATGATAAAAAAACATCACTTGATCTTGGGTCAGCTATTTTCCGGCAGATATTTTCAATTCCTTTTCAATTTTTGTCGTATATTAGCACTCATTCGAAATCTCAAATCGCCATCATCTTCGAACTGTTGAAACAACACTACTACCGTCCATGTATATTTGTCCGAAGTCTACACACAATTAGGCAGCCGAAATTGGATCCTGAGCGATTTGCGGAGGAGCGAGGAAACATTGAGGAAAACGTAGCCCTTTTAAGTCTTAATCGCATGCGCAGCCCCAGTGCCAGCGAGTAGCGGGAATTCGACAGTAATCCAAAATTTACCACGTATTCAGCACTGAACGACTACCGCCACCAAAAATACGTCGGGATCAAGAAAACCAACTTCCCCACTTTGGCAGACAGTCGATGTAAACGCTACAAACCAAGTTGCTGAACTTAAAACTGCGTCTGTTACTCATCCGAGCAAAACCAAGCGTAAAGATCTTTACCATTTGTTGTTCTCCAGTTGTTGCGAGAAATAGAAGAGTGAGTAATTCCCCCTCGACAAATACACGTGTTAAATATCTTCCAAAGCCAGTAGTGCAGCAACGTTACCGGCGATAGTCACACTATATCCACGACAGCTACCTGATCAACTTGTGGACGAACCAAAACTTTAAATATCAAATTCACTTACAAATTGGCTAAATTTCGTCCAACTTGATCTAAGTCTAGAATTCAAAATACCCTGCTGAGCCCTATTATTATCTCATCCAAAGGCTTTATGTGTCCGGTTTGCATGTCACGACTTCGGTGAATGTCTGTACAAACGGAAGCGCTTCATCACGTAGTCATGCGGCTCAAAATGTCCGCCCTCTATCACCGATAAGATGACTGGTATACCGCGTCATCAGGTGGTACTACTTTCTGTGCACAAACAGTTCGTATGACGAACAGTGGCCGTGGCTCAAGATACTGGGGAGCGGGCGTACAGCGTGGCATCTTGGCAAACCGTTTTATTCAAGTGATGCCCTAACCACTGGCCTATGAATTTGTGATCGCCATGTTCATGTATTCAGACATCTACACTGGCTATAGAACAGCCCTTCCCTCACTTATTCATATGTAGGGAGCAGGTAAGCGTTTTGGTGACTGTCCCACACGCGGAAGCTTTGCTACAACCAGCGACTCTTTCGCGAGAAAATAGAGCGAGTATCAAGTCAAGTCGAATATCAATTGTAAAGGTATACAAGTATTAAACCAATAGATGTTGGGAACTAATCATCCCATTTTCGAATCATAATCCGACTAATTAATTGTTGGGATGGCTTCAGAGAACGCCGATCCATCAAAGGCAGAAGATATCTTGTGTACCTTCGCTTTAGCACTGGTATTTTCATCAACAAGTTCTATGATTAGTTCCCAAAGTGGCACACATCATGCTGCGAATGAGCCATGGACGTGAGCTTGACGCTGGTTGATGTAAGGCAACATCGAAGAAAATGCTGATGCTGTGTCTTTTTCTTGCATCATTCGGCAGCTCGACATGACAGTAAAAAAACTACCTTTGTTTGAAAACTACTAGTTATTTTGTGATAGACATCGGCAAATCTAAGTCGAAGAGTGCAGATTGGCCAGAAATGTTATTTCACGTTCTGGGACGTGCCTTTTGGACAATCCTTTAGAAGGCCAACATCCTATTTCAGAGCGGCAATATTAGTGTTGTGGAAAGTTGCATTCCATGTAGTTTAGCTTAAGAAGGCAATGAAGCATTCTTCGGCAAATGATTCAATTAAGACATTGGAACTGTGAGGGCATGGGAAAGCACGGGCTTATTGCTCATTTAATTCTGGTATACCGTGTACATACTTAAGCGCTGCTGGAATGCATATACTATTGCGCTTGTTGTGTTTGTTTCCAAGAAATCAGGAAAATATAGAAAACGCAAGTACGGAGGCAGGGGACGCATACTGATATTAGATAGTACTGGGCGGTGTGGTGGGCGTGCAGTAGTGTGCTCGCCTGGTCGAGGTCGCAACAGCCGGGTGCGTGGCTCTGCCCCGACAGTCCTGATATTAGATAGTACTGGGCGGTGTGGTGGGCGTGCAGTAGTGTGCTCGCCTGGTCGAGGCCGCAACAGCCGGGTGCGTGGCTCTGCCCCGACAGTCCTGATATTAGATAGTACTGGGCGGTGTGGTGGGCGTGCAGTAGTGTGCTCGCCTGGTCGAGGTCGCAACAGCCGGGTGCGTGGCTCTGCCCCGACAGTCCTGAGCCGGCGGCGGTGCCTCCTACTCGCTGGACTTTTGGCACGGCCATCCTGCGCTTCCACGTGCGGCGCCTGTTGTGACAGCGGCGGTCGTGCCGGACTTTCTCCGTCACCGGCAGACGCTTGTTTGCCGGCGTGTTGCCCAACGGCGCGAGGTGGCCGATGCTGCCGGGTACCGGCGACGGCGACACACGGCCGTCAGCTATATAGCCGGCCGCCGCCGGCAGCGTACTCACAGTACTGCACTCGCCGGCTGGGAGTCAGCATTGTCGACACTCGGGTGCCGCCGGAACATACACACACGAGGTGAGAGCTGGTGCAGGACAGGTCAGGGCGTCGTGTCGCGTGTGTCCCGCAGAACACACACACACGAGGTGAGAGCTGGTGCAGGACAGGTCAGGGCGTCGTGTCGCGTGTGTCCCGCAGAACACAGACACACGAGGTGAGAGCTGGTGCAGGACAGGTCAGGGCGTCGTGTCGCGTGTGTCCCGCAGAACACACACACACGAGGTGAGAGCTGGTGCAGGACAGGTCAGGGCGTCGTCGCGTGTGTCCTGCAGAACACAGACACACGAGGTGAGAGCTGGTGCAGGACAGGTCAGGGCGTCGTGTCGCGTGTGTCCCGCAGAACACACACACACACGAGGTGAGAGCTGGTGCAGGACAGGTCAGGGCGTCGTGTCGCGTGTGTCCCGCAGAACACACACACACGAGGTGAGAGCTGGTGCAGGACAGGTCAGGGCGTCGTGTCGCGTGTGTCCCGCAGACAGATGTGTGCAGGGTGGCTAGAGGACCTGGAGGACTAGAGGACCTGGAGGACTAGAGGACCTGGAGGACTAGAGGACCTGGAGGACTAGAGGACCTGGTAGACTAGAGGACCTGGAGGACTAGAGGACCTGAAGGACTCAAGGCGGACCTGGCAATCCGGACTTGGTAATCTTTTTGTCCATGCAATTATCTCAGGTCTTGTGACTTTTCGCTACATATTTTATAAATTTGCTGCTCAGACCAGGCACATTTTGCCACCTCCATGCATGACATTCGCAATACTTGTATATTTAATATAGGATCTTGGAATTCATATCTTTGTTCGAAATACAAATCCAGGGTGCGCCCTATGATATGCAAACGATCATCAAACTAACCTCACATTATAATTATACCTCAACATGAAGCGTCGTGGTGCAACGGTGCTTGTACCCGGCTTACCAACATTACCACAGAGGCTCCGTGATTCAACGCCGCTTCGTGATTACCCACACCATAATGGACACCACCGACGCAGTGGTACTGCAATGGTTCCCCAGTGGTAACGCAGTGGTACCACGGTGATATCGTGGTGGTACCGCGGTGGTACCGCGGTGATACCGCATCAGTGCGTTGCTGATGGCTCCAGTGGCATTGTGATTTAGATGGTTTTCGCAGTTGGAAGGTGTTGATAATGATCGGGTGCATGACTCGGCCAGTTACGTTATGCTTGTTTTTGACAGACATGAGCCGTGTTCAGCTTGCACTGGTGACCCTTGCACTGTTGGCGCTGACCTCAGCAGCGCCGCAGGGCATCCGAGGCAGGCAACGTGGCCCCAACTCCATCATGGACGAAGTCATCGAGTTCAGCATGGTAGGCGTCGAGTTCAGGAGTCGATTGATTGGTTATTTGTGCTTAAGAGCGCATCAACTGCTACTAGTTATGTAACGCCCGAGTCCAGAAGTCAGAGTGCAAAAGAGTTTCCTTTTGGCTAACTAACTACCGGTATGGTCTGGGAACTACCTAAAATGTACCATAGCAGTGTCCTGGAATTTCCAAATTTAACCGGAAATCAACACTTAATAAAATCGGTCTTGATCTTCTCCAACCGAGTTTGATTTGCTGGCTTCCGTGATATATGACTGTTCGATTACAATAGTCGAACCCACTGTACGGCACTTCGCTTTGACCTTATTAGTATGAAAGCATGTTGCTAACAACTTCCCTTCTCATTTCGTCAGTCTTCATGTGCAATATTGTTGACTTCTTTTAACGTCATGGTTGGTTTTGAAGTCTTAGGCTCATACCACCCACACTACGAGAGGTGAATTCCAGGGCACTCAAGTGCAGATTTGCTTCTTTAGTTTCCTTTTAAGCTGATATTACTATCGGGTTGATATGCTACATAATAATCCCTTGCCTGCCATCAGCAAGCACTTCTGTTATAAAATTTTTTTTGAAATATTTATTTGTATTCTCTTTCGCGTATGTCTTTCCTTATACCTATGTTATTCCTTATCTTACCCCCATGTATTAGTCCTTATCTTACCCCCATGTATTATTCATTATCTTATCTTATCTTATATTATTCCTTATCTTATCCCTGATCTCTTCTCATATGCCTCATCTTTTATTTACATCTAATCGCGTATCTGCTGATTATTATCTCGTAATTTTCATCACACTTACCTTTTATCACAGTATGTTTTTGTATCCAATTAACTCCCCACTCCATGCTGAGTGACGCGTGCCAGGCGGTTTTGGCAGCCTGGCAAACTGAACTGATGCACGCCGTGTACGGAGCAGCAGCGACGGCCTGCGGGTCTGCACGGTGAGCTGAGCTCCTCCGCACCAGGTGGAGGCGCAGCGCGACAGACCGGGCGTGCTCTGTTGCAGCTCAGACCGCTGCGCCGCACAGTGACGGCGATGATCAGCGGCGGCAGGATGATCCACGAGGGCTTCATCATGCCCGTCCAGAGGGGCGCTCGGATGTTCATGGACGGCCTGCCTCGGCCCCAGCGACTGCCGCGGCGGCCCAACAGCCGCAGGCGAAATCCGGCAGCTTAGCCGCAGAAGGTGCGCAATGGTGTCCTTTGGCGCAGCTGTGTCAGGGCTTGGCGCCATGACTTCATGCGATACTTATAGTCAATGCAGCGATCATTAGACATGGTAGTATGCGTCATTGATAGCGTGAGGATTACTTCCGAGTAAAATATAGACGTAAGTAGCAGTACGGTTATTCGATTATGTTCAGTTTTGTTTCGAATATCTTTCGTCACAACATAGTCAGAGGCATACCAATAATGTCACTGGAGGGTTACGTTAACTAGCTTCACTTCCAGTAGCGCACAGAACGCCCATTGTAGCATTGCTATGTAGGCTAATGTTTTTGCTGGGCCAATACTAAAATTAATATCATGTGGTGGGACAACATTTTCTCCCCTCGCGCGCTCCTCCACCTATGAACGTGACACCCGCACTAACTCTTAGACTGGACGCTCCTCTGACCAGCCCAAGGAGCGGCAGGTTAGTGATCCGTCTTGCCGTACTGCGCAGAGGTGAAGAAGCTGGAATCTGGTAACAGTTCGCCGAGTTCGATATTAAATGTGTGGTAGTTCGAACACGTTGTTATTAAGGCACTACACCAAACAACGTAAGTGAGCAAATCAATAATTCATTAGAAGCATTTTTGTTTTCGCCAAGTATAGATGGCATCGTGCTAAAGACCGAAAAATATTGACCTGCAAGGAATACACAATTCCATCGTCAGTTTTTAGCACGAGTTCTGAGATGTTTTTTCACGCTGTGAATATTTGCGCCCAAACCGTCTGATCTCTCGACAGCGTTGCAGTTGCAGCCGCCTGGATATATTTGGGTAGCTGAGGGCTTCCATTCAGCCGGAGACAAGCCAGTCGGAGGCGGCTTCCACTGGTCGTGACTGCAAGCCGGCCAATGCCATTATTGTTATGTTTGTGGTGCGCCCAATACTAGTATTTTCACCGGTGACTTGAATTGTGGGACATTTATGGAAAATGTTGCTTTCGTGCATGGTGTGAAATGTTTGTCATCGTTCGTGAAGTTCTTTATTGCTGATACGCAGTTCTTAATTTGTTTTATATCCATACAGTGACTAGCAATACTGTATATTTTCCACGTGTTGAACGGTTTGTTGTGAGGTGCCAACGGTGTTTGTGAGCTCTGCAATATATACGGTGCAGGCGTTTTGCAATGAGTTTTCGGTGAGCCGGAAACCGCATAGATTTTACCGGGGTTACTCGACATGCATCAATGGTTATGACCAGATTCCGTCCAGAACATGATAGTTGTCGAGTATTTTTCTGTTTCACCGCAGTGATCGTTTCAAAGTAATTGCTCTTTCCCATGTTAGTGTAGTGACTGCGGCTTTACTGACCACACGCTATGCTGCATAGTCGTGTGGCCTTTGGGATGTCACACAGAGACATGGACCGGAATGTCACACAGAGACATGGACAGAATCAACCGGAATGTCACACAGAGACATGGACAGAATCAACCGGAATGTCACACAGAGACATGAAGATAATCAAGATACATGGACAGAATCAACCGGAATGCGTTCGGCATCGTGGCGCAAGTTATGCGAATTATACGTCATATTATATATGGCCATATAGCTGGATTGTACGTCATATTATATATGGCCATATAGCTGGATTATACGTCATCGGTCGTTCTGCCCAAGGAGACGTCAGAAATTATAAGATGTTATTCACTCTCAAAATATTATTAATGCCTTCACAAAGTTCTGATTCGAGCACAAGAAGCTCGGCCCGATCCAAAGGCCACATATGCATGTGACCATGTCATCTGTGCCATGAACAAATTGTGATGACCCTAAGGTAGCAATACCGCCTTCATTATTTATGTTATCTGGCTAGTAGACACAAGGCAGCAGTTTGTGTAAGTTTATATTTATTCGTTCTGTATTGAACTTTCTGCTTGCAGCAAAATTTAGTCAGATCTTGTCAAAATTTCACCTGACTTGAACATCACAAGCACTAAGAATCATTAGCTAAAGTTCTCCTCCGCTACCCTCCAACGAGCTCAAGACTCATCAAGTCCGCGTATGGTCGGATGTGTAGCGTGCAGCATGACACAAGAACTAACATTCACCTGCAGTTGAAGTGTTATTTGCCACATCCACAAATTTTACCTGAACTTGTCTGATAACCTCGCATCACTTTATAATTAATTACGTTTTCACAAATAACAGTATCCGATAACGAATAGTTTATGACCGGGCTAAGTGTTACTAAATATGACCATGTGTGCCACATCGGTGAAGCAGGATTTGCATCAGCAGGACTGCAGTAAACTAACCTTCATCAAGGTCGTCCGAACGCTTGGGAAACATCCCCACACACCCCGGTTGCTATCAGCACTTCGATGTGAATACACATGCACTTCAACGTAAAGCTCCCATTGACGTAAACGCACACTTGCTCTGTATTTGCTTGGTTGGTTGGTTGGTTATTTGGGCTTACGGGCGCATCGACTGCGTTGGTCATACAGCGCCCATAACAATTTTAGATAGATAACTTAAGAGGATTCATGCCAACAATAGTATGCGAGCCTTCAAAATACAGGCAGATCATTCCGCGCTTATAGTGCTACATGTCAGAGAGCTGTATAAATCGCTCTAAATTTGATATCCGAGAGAAAGCGAAACAGTTGTCCTGAAGTTACTACGCGTGAGTGGTCACCCAGGAGTTCGCGGAGTAACGGAGACTGCACGACTCCGAGAAGGCGTCTTCGAGCATGGGCGAGCAGGGGACAGGATATCAGAACGTGACGTACTGATAGTGGTGCGTGACATCGAGGACAGTTTAGCCTGTCCTCCCCACAGAGCAGATGGTGGTGCGTTGCGTGGGTGTGCCTTAACCTAGGGCGGCAGAGCACGACCTCGTCTTTTCTCATCCTACGGTAGGACGAGGGCCACTCCCCAAGACATGGCTTGATTGTTCGCAGTTTATGGTCCTGCAGTGTGTCCCAACTAGACTGCCATTTTTTTAAAACAAAGGTCGCGATAGAACGGTCATACTCCCTCGCGGGGAGCGGCATAGATCGCATATATGGGGCATGAGCTGCTCGCTTCGCAGCAGCATCTGCGGCCTCGATCCCCACGATGCCGACATGGCTCGGGATCCAACAGAGGACGATAGTCTTCCCAGCTTGAGCCAGTGATCCCAGACGCCGTAAAACGTCCTGTAAAGTGGTGTCAGGTGGGTTGAACTGTTTTAGCGCCCAGAGACTGCTGAGTGAGTCGGTAAAAATCATATGCGAGGCATCCCGCCCCACTTCAATAAAACTGAGGGCCTTTGTGATCGCTACCAGCTCTGAAGTGTAAACAGTTGCATGTGGTGGTAGGGAAAAGATCTTGATAGAGGCCCAGTAACAAATGCACTGCCCACACCAGCATCCGTCTTGGATCCATCTGTGTAAGTTGGGACGTATCCCTCGAACGAGGCTATGTGTTCAAGCGCACGTGACAGTCGGTACTGTGGTGTCGCATGGTCCTTTCCAACCGAGGAAAGTGACATATCTATTATAGGAGTCACCTGCCATGGCGGCGTTTGAATCAGATTGGACTGCATAATTCCCTTCGGTCGAATACCACTGTCCTCGAAGAGCCTGCGTATGCGAACGCAAAAAGGAATGGCATGCAGAAGGCGTCCTCGACTAAATGATGCAATGAGTCGATGGGAGAACACATGCGAATATGTGGGATGACCAGGGAATTGGCGCAGCTTACAGGCATAGCGCATCCCGAGCATTTCGCGGCGGAGCGAGAGTGGTGGCTCGTGGGTTTCAGCCAGAAGGCTGGCAGGTGAAGTGCGGAAAGCGCCGGTCACAATGTGGAACGCCGAGTGGTGTACAGTGTCCAGTGAGCGCTGGCTTGTTGCACATGCGCTGTCATATATAAAACACGCGTAGTCCAGTTTTAAACGAATGAGAGAGCGATACAACAGGAACATGGTTTTCCTGTCTCCTCCGTAAGATGTGTGTGCAACCATCTTTAGCAGGTTTAGGGATGTAAAACACTTCTCCCGAAGTGTCTTAAAATGCTCCTTGTAATTAAGACGAGTGTCAAAAATAACTCCCAAGAAGCATTTGCTTGCAAAGCACTCTAGCCATACACGTATATCGTACAGGCGGCGCATCTTGACCCTTTATGGTCCGACACGCCACAGGCACACCGTCACTCACTCACTACAATTGTTATGCCACATCAATTCACCTGGCTGCGTAACGTTCATGATACAATCTTCGTACCACACTATTGACAATGAACTACCGTACCACCCACTACGCCCCCCCCCCCCCACACACACACACATAATCTGTTTTCTATTGGCAAGACAATCAACAGTACCCGACAACAGTACGATCGTATTCAAGGGTTGCATTGACGACGCGGAAGTTGTGCAACAGGTCAGTCGGCACGCCAGGCCGGGAACTTCCGCAACGTTCCGCACCGGTACCTGGCTATGGTCTGTGCATGAGACACGAAGGTCCGCCTTACATGGAGTCCACAACCCATCCACAGATCTTCGGTTCAATGGACGTGAGCTGCAAAAGCTGAGAACATGGGGAATCTGAAGGGTTGGGGGGGGGGAGGGATCCTTAGCCAAACGAAAAGATGATAGGCTCACGGGCGATGTTTTGTAAATGGACTGCAGAAGCCGGCATAAATATATTAACTTGGGCACTGTAAAGCATGCCATAGCTCCCATATTAGATCTTGGAATGACGGAGAAGGACAAATATTTGAGGCAGCAGTGGCCAGTGCATGGGCTTTAGGTGAACCGAAAGCAGTGACTCTAACTCAGACTACTTTCCATTAAAATAGGAATAACTCCAATTCTGACTCATATCGAAGGTAAAATCGCACTGCCAGCAATGTGTTTTCCACAGGATGACAGAAGTGTCACTCTACGAAAGGAGCACGTCGCACTGAATGCTTGTGTATCGCTGTATGCTGTAGTTGCACTACGAAATCAGAAATCTGCATGCCACTGTATGGTACTTACTGGTGTCGAGTCGGCTGACATTTGAAGCTTCACAAGAGCTATTGGATATGTCTAGCATGCTCGTGAAATATGTGACTAGGATCCGATTGCACTCAACGTACAGCTGTCACTCCACTATGAGAAGTAGCTTCCTAAATCAAGCGAGTACATCACCATCTTTCAATCTACATGCGAGCTTGCCACTGTTCAGGACAATATTCGCTGTAATAGCACACGCTACGTCAGGAGCGCAATAAATAATTTTAGGGAACAACTGTTCAATGCTTCCAACTTCCCAGGACTCTCTAATGAAGCTGGGCCCGGTTCCAGTTTCATCTAACATTTTCGTCATAACATATCATCTTCGTCATATCATGTTCCTTTTCGGCACCTATGTAACTCGAATCGTTTCAGAGATATTGCGAGGAAGCAAAATAGTACTTTCCATGACCTCTTGCCAGGAACTGGCTCATGTCCATCTGTATGAATGATTTCATAGTGCGTACATGATCTTTGCCCACAAGCGAGTTATTCATTGGCGTTGTGTCTATCACTTTAGTGTCCACGTGTTGCGCTTAGTTCAATGCCCATTGCGCTTAGTTCCTGAGATAAAAATAGGAATATTTTATTTTTAACCTCATTTGGCATATGGCAGGTCCA